>CM053028.1:557342007-557437820 GCA_028564925.1 Lithobates sylvaticus | reverse complement strand
ATACACAGGGCTGTATATGACATGTTCCTGACCACCGCACTCTATACACAGGGCTGTATATGACATGTTCCTGACCACCGCACTCTATACACAGGGCTGTATATGACATGTTCCTGACCACTGCACTCTATACACAGGGCTGTATATGACATGTTCCTGACCACTGCACTCTGGACCATTATTTTTGGTTATCTCTAAACTGATGACCTGTAAAGAATTTAAAGTCTCATCTATGAGCAATTTTGGGTACCAAAGATTTTCCTCATTGCACCGACACACAGAATATATTTTTAAATTTAATACATATTTTTATTATAATGTTACTTATAACAAGATTGCCATCATAGAATCGGGAAATAGTAAAGGAAGAAATCCAATTGGTCAGGAAAATTACTTGTCTGGAATGTGGAGGCGGAGTCATTATTCATTTGTGTACAATACAATACACAACGTGTTACATTATTATAAAAAAAGTATTGTAGAAAAGATCACACCATAGAAAATGGGGGAAAGTAGAAAATAAACTCGGATATGAAGGTGGCATTTGTGTACGAGGAACACCTTAACAATTACCATTTTATTCTCCAGGGCCTCTGCTTTCAGAAAATATATGTTTGGGGGTTTTATCTAATCTTCAGGCCCAAAATCTTGATATTACCATGTGTGCAAAAATAATACAAAACCAGCTCTGGCAGTGAAAGGGTTAATGTGAGCTAGATGGGATCACTCTGCTGTGGTCACACTCTAAACATTAGAGCTCCCCCTAGCTGCAGCCTGGTAAGAACATTGCTAGAATGTCTATTCATTTATCTGCTACATACTTCCCATCGTTATATAAACGTCTCCTGACATTTAGGGGTCTATTCATAAATAATTTACATAATAATTCACCCAATGAAAATACATGTACATTCCTTCTGTGTGAATGGGGGAAAATTGAGTTTAATTGGCTATTTGCTGGTCAAATAATTTCCATTGATTTAAAATAGAAAATACTACATTTGCCACTAGCTGGAGATAATTGATATTATACTTATGGCCATCTAAAGTCCAAACATAGTATTTCTCATTTTAATTCAATGGTTAGTCTAATAGTGTTGGCTTATTTAAGTTCTATCCTTCAGTGTGTACTGTACTGATAAGTGTATGAGTATGATCTCAGGTATTAGTATGAAGACATGTCTGATGAAGGAGACTAAGGCCCCTTTCACACTGGGGCGGGGAGCCGCGGTGACGGTAAAGCAGCGCTATATTTAGCGCTGCTTTACCGTCGTTTTAACCGCGGTATTCGGCCGCTCGCGGTGCAGTTTTACCCTCCGCGAGCGGCCGAAAAAGGGTTAAACACCCCCGCAGAGCGCCGGTATTGCTGCGGTTTTACCGCGGTGTCCCATTCTAATCAATGGGAAGGAGCGGTGAACACACCGCTCCTATACCGCTCCAAAGATGCTGCTAGCAGGACTTTTTTTGTCATCCTGCTAGCGCACCGCTCCAGTGTGAAAGCCCGCCGGCTTTCACACTGGAGTTAAAGGGGCCGGATTTTTTCAGGCGGTATACAGGCGTTATTTTTAGGGCTGTACCGCATGAAAAACGCCCCAGTGTGAAAGGAGCCTAAAAGGTCTATTTTTCAAAAAACGTATTGGACTAATGTGACAATCATTCATTCAGCTGTTACAATTTCTGGCTGTGATTTAACACAGTGATTTCCTATGATCATCAGCTCCATCTAGTGGCCATAATCTGGTATTTTTCCTGAAATACCTCAAATAGTGCAATACTGCATTATGGTCATTAGATGGAGTCAAGGAAATCAGAGGATGAAATAAAATACGGCCAATATTCATCATGGCTGGGCGAATGCCGGTCATAACCGTTCAACTATTTTTTTTTAAATGGATCTCTATGTGTTTGTGAAATCTTACACCACAAAATGTACTCAGCCAATGAGAGGTAATGACTCAATTTTTATTTTTCCACTGCTATCAATGGCCAACATGGTATAACAAATGGCCAACATGGTATAACACTTCATCCATGTCTTTGGTGATCTCCATGTCTTTGGTGATCTCTGATCTCCTTATCAACTGTTTCTTCCATGATGAAGATCAGCCATGGAGTATATCTGAGGTGTATATCAGGGTGTGCTTCTTCCCCACATGAGAGATCTGATGTCCAGCAACATTTATATAGAAGACATTTCCCGCACTCAAGGCACTAATACACCTCAAGGGTTGTGTGGGATTTGTTATGTACAGGAAGACAGGACTTCAGTGAGGAACAATTCCCTCACTCAGGACAGGAATACGGCTTCCCCCCTGTGTGAGATCTCTGATGTCTGTAAAGATTGGACTTATCCGAAAAACATTTCCCGCACTCGGGACAGGAATACGGCTTCTCCCCCGTGTGAGATCTCTGATGTATGTAAAGAATGGACTTTTCTGAAAAACCTTTCCCGCACTCAGGACAGGAATATGGCTTCTCCCCCGTGTGAGATCTCTGATGTGAGGAAAGATGGGACTTCAATGAAAAACATTTCCCGCACTCGGGGCAGGAATACGGCTTCTCCCCTGTGTGAGATCTCTGATGTGAGTAAAGATTGCACTTCACTGAAAAACATTTCCCGCACTCAGGGCAGGAATACGGCTTCTGCCCTGTGTGAGATCTCTGATGTGTGTTAAGACTGGACTTCACTGAAAAACATTTCCCGCACTCAGGACAGGAATACGGCTTCTCCTTCGTGTGAGATCTCTGATGTCTGTTAAAACTGGAATTGTCTGAAAAACATTTCCCGCACTCAGCACAGGAATACGGCTTCTCCCCCGTGTGAGATCTCTGATGTGTGGAAAGATGGGACTTCTGTGTAAAACATTTCCCGCACTCAGGACAGGAATACAGCTTCTCCTCCGTGTGAGATCTCTGATGTTTGGAAAGATGGGACTTCACTGAAAAACATTTCCCGCACTCAGGACAGGAATACGGCTTCTCCCCCGTGTGAGATCTCTGATGTGTGTAAAGATAGGACTTATCTGAAAAACATTTCCCGCACTCAGGACAGGAATACGGCTTCTCCCCTGTGTGAGATCTTATATGCCTATTAAGTTTGGATTCAGAAGGGAAACACTTCCCGCACTCAGTACAGGAAAAGCTCTTTGTTGGAAGGACAGCACCGTCCCTCACAGTCTGAGGTTCCTCAGGATAAGATGAATATGATGGTCCATCTACACTGTGTGGTGCCGGATGGACATTTGAGGTAGCCGTGTTTTCTCCTGGACTATTCCCATTATGAGAACTCTGATGTGTGAAAAGTTGTGACTTTAGTACAAAGCATTTCCCACACTCAGGACAGGAATACGGCTTCTCCCATGTGTGAGATCTCTGATGTGTGGAAAGATGGAACTTATGTGAAAAACATTTCTCGCACTCTGGACAGGAATAGGGCTTCTCTCCTGTATGAGATCTTTTATGTCTATTAAAATGGGATTCATGACGGAAACACTTCCCGCACTCAGTACAGGAAAAGCTCTTCTCTGTTGGAAGGACGGCACCGTCCCTCACAGTCTGAGGTTCCTCAGGATAAGAGGAATACGATGGTCCATCTACACTGTGGGGTGCCAGATGGACATTCGAGGTAGTCAGGTTTTTTCCTAGACTATACTGTGTAATGTCCTCATCTTCTACTTTACAGTCTGGAGACAAAGTGAGACAATCCTCTGAGGTTTTCCTCATCTCCCGTCCATCTACTAAAATAGAAATAAAAAGATTATTACTAGACATGAGATGATTGGTTCCCCTAAACCAGGACTCCGCCCATATCAGGATCTTACAATTCCCTCCTCAAAGTAACTAATAAATGGGTCCTCTGTAGGGCGGCAACTAATGATTATTTCAATCATCCAATTTTGTAACCATTAGTGGGGTCAAAGCAGCGTTCATTTTCCACCACAGTGACGGGGAAAATACGAAAGAGCAGAACAGAAAACTTGAATGTTAAAAGCAAGTGGAATTTTTGAAATACACTCGTCAATTCATCGAATGTACAAATAATTTTCATACCAATATTTGTGTGAATATTCTCCTCCAAAAATCGATCCGTGTATGGCCAGCATAGGACATTTAGTAGCAGCAGCATGATTTTTTTTAATCATCTGTTATGATGGGGTTAAAAAAATATTCCTTTATATTACAAAAACAGCAGATAATCACTACTGTAAGGGATTCATTTATACTGTGAAATAGTGAAAGTAATATATCTTATATCATATATATAATAATAAATATACCCAGAAGTAGCCTATATGGGGATTTTACCTGAGAGTCACACATTAAGATATATGGAGGGGTTTCTTGTTTCTTTCTTGTTAAAAAAGATATATGGAGGGGGAGGGAGGACTTTTATATTAAAGTAATACTGAAAGATGAGACTTTTTTTCATGGATATAATAATTGTACATATAAATGCACAATACTGGTAAACTTTTACTTTATGTAATAGTAATGCCTTCTATCGCCTCCAGTCTATCAGCCAACACCTTCTCTGGGGTCAGATGCTGATCTTCCCTGCACAGAGCCCTTAAAGTCATTGTAAATGTTGGATTTCTTTTTTAAACAAACTTGTCATACTTACCTGCTCTGTGTAATGGTTTTGCACAGAGCAGCCCGGATTCTCCTCCTCTGACCCCTCCCCCCACTTCTGGCTCCTCCTGCATTCAGAGTTCCCCTATAGGAAGGTACAAAGTATAATATACAGTTCCCCTATAGGAAGGTACAAAGTATAGTATAGAGTTCCCCTATAGGAAGGTACAAAGTATAGTATAGAGTTCCCCTATAGGAAGCCACAAAGTATAGTATAGAGCTCCCCTATAGGAAGGTACAAAATATAGTATAGAGTTCCCCTATAGGAAGGTACAATGTATAGTATAGAGTTCTCCTATAAGAAGGTACAAAGTATAGTATAGAGTTCTCCTATAGGAAGTTAAAGGTCTGCCTTTAGAATCACTTGTCTCCTTCTCTTGTCCAGGACTACATGTCCCATGAGGCATTGCTCCTCACACATTCAAGTTCTCAGGCATTTACTGACATGTATGGATGGTGTACTGAGCTGTATTTTCTGATCTGTAAATAAATAATACATTCTGTATGCAGGCCAATTAATCGACTGACCAAATAATTGATTATGAAAATAGTTGACAACTATTTTTAAAATCAATTCGTTGTTTCAGCCTTACATCTCTGAATCTCCTATCAGTTAATTTCTTTATTCATGGACTTTAATCAGAGAGTGAGGAAATAACGAGAACTGTCTTTTATAGGAGTGACAGTGATGAGGGGATTATAGGACGAGGGTCCCAACACAAGAAGTTCTGCACTTCCTTATTTAGTCCATGATTTAGTCATGAATAACAGCAGGCTGAGCCCCGCCAGAGGTCAGAGAGTGAGGATAGGGGGAGAACAACCAAGATGAAGACTGGACTGATCCTAAAGACCACCATCATTGGGTTATTGATTCCTCCTTCATTATCACTTTCTGTTTGAGGTTCCAAAGTTTGAGGATGTTATCACATTATTATCAACATGTAAACGTTTGTGCTCCAATCAAATCATCAGATATAAAATGTCCAGCTGGTAGAAAATGAGTGTAACAAAAGAAAATACATATTATGTGTATAAATAGCAGTGGGTAGAATTGAGAGAGCAAAAGTCAGGACTATGTAATGTACAACATATTGTATAAGATATAACAGATATGTACAACATAGAGTATATAGTGCAGGGGTCAGGAGTATGTAATGTACATTATAGAGTATATAGTGCAGGGGTCAGGAGTATGTAATGTACAATATAAATTATACAATGTAAGGGTCAGGACTCATAATATTGGTATTTAGTAATCAATGGAAGATTAAATGTTTACATGAGACAAGTTTCAGAGGTCCCACACCACTGCCTCCTATCTCCTGAGACTGCACTCAGTGAATTGAGTCTGAGACTCTACAGACATATCCCTCCACCCGGCACAGCCAGCAGACAACAGAGCAAGTAATCCTGGGAGGATTGTTCTGTCAGACATCTTACTATACCCGGGTATGGGGCAGAAGACCCAAATCACACACCCCAGGTGCCTAGGTCTAGTAACATCTATGGTGAAAATGAACCTTTTGCTGCCAGCTGATCCCCAGAATCTCCATAAATCCAGTCTAGATACATAAATTGTGTCTGCAGCACAGAGAAGGAAGATTATCCAAGAGAAATACAGGAATTCAGGATGGGGAAAACAGCTCAGGAAAGTGACCAGGGGATTACAGGCTGATATCACCCAGTCCTCGCCCTACTCTGGACCAATCAATGAGCAGTATGGGTGGAGGAATGTATTTAGTGTTAATGACCCACCTGCGTTGATCTCTGTAGGAGTATCCTCCTCTATAAATGTTCCCGTTATTCCATCCTCCTCCATAGACTGCTGATCATCCCTCACATACCTCTCTTCTTCTGCTTTAACCTCAAATTCTATATCGATTGGATCTCCACTCTAAATCAAGAAAATGAGAGAGAATATCATCTAAGCTTTGTTATTGTTACATCACACAAAAATCTACACATTGTCTCTAGGAGTCAATGTTCTAATCTAGACGCTCCATCCCACCAACCTTGTAACAGTGAGGGATGGTGGGATCTTCCTGTGTGGAATCCCGGGAATACAGAGGATGGGGACATTTCTCTGGTGGGTTCCTGGTATTTGGTGTCTCCATCATACCCTTGTGTCCTTCTGAAAACTCCTCCATCACTCCATACTCCTCATCCTCCTCTTTATACTCTTCTTTAACAACAATAATATCATCCCCGAGGTTTCCACTCTGAATTATATAATAAAACATTCATTGTAATAAACATGCTGTGTATAAATCATAAATGTGAGAAAATATATAATCAGTGCAATCTACAATACAAAAATAATGAGTAAATATAATAAAATGAAATATTCAATGTATCAGCCTACTTTTGCTGCCCACACCTCTTATGCCCCGTACACACGGTCGGAAATTCCGATGGAAAATGTTGTCGGAAAATCCGGCCGTGTGTGGGTTCCATCTGACTTTTCCGTCAGAAATTTTCAGACAACACAATCCGATCTGACTTTTTCCGACCGTTTGTACAGAATTTCCGACGAACAAAGTGCCACGCATGCTCAGATCAAACTATGAGACCAAAGCTATTGGCTACTAGCCTCTACGTAGTTCCGTCGTACGCAACGAACGTCACCACGTTCGTAATGATCAGATTTTCCAACAACTTTGTCCGACCGTGTGTATGCAACACCAGTTTCGGACAAAATCCATCTGAAAAAATCCGACGGATTTTGTGGTCGGAATATCCGACCGTGTGTACGGGGGCTTAGAGGGAATCCACATGTGACTATGATTGAAATACACGCAAACAAAATATAGTGTAGCGCAACCAAAAAACAATAATAATAAATCAATTCCTCGTATTATCAAAATTCCATCATTGTGCAACTTTCAGTGACAGTTCACTAATATCCAGTGACTTCAGTGACCACTACCTCTAGCTGGAATGTCTGCTCACCTCCAAAAGTTGACCCCACTACAGAGTCACACATGCCTGGTATATATCTTTCAGGATACCTCTGGGAAAACGACTCCTCCTCCTGGTGTTCCTGGACAAGACAGACCTCTTCCCAGGTTCTCCAAATGTCGACTTCATTACAGAGTCACACATGCCTGGTGTAATATATAAATACTTTTACAGATTCCCAACAGATTTCTGTATGGTAAAGGTCAAAGTTCACTCTTCAGTTTAGGAGAGGTGGGACACACCCAGAAACAATAATATGATTTGCATGGGAGCCTCATATAGAGGGCCCCTCAAATCTCCCCATCCCCATGTAATATTTATATATTACTCCAGGCGTGTGTGACTCTGTAGTGAGGTTGAAATTGGAAGAACCCGGGAGGAGGTCTGTCTTGTCCAGGAACACCAGAAGGAGGAGTCGTTTTCCCTGAGGTATCCTGAGAGATATATTGCAGGCGTGTGTGACTCTGTACTGGGGATGAGCCGAACACCCCCCCCCCCCCGGTTCGCACCAGAACTTGCGAACAGGCAAAAAAAAATTGCATTGATACACTTCCCCTGGGACAGGACCCGGGTCCCCAAACACTTTTTATGACAATAACTTGCCATATAAGCCTTTAAAATTAGCACTTTTGTTTTTTCATGTTAGTATCCCATAGACTTTAACGGTGTTCCACGGCTTTCGAATTTGCCGCAAACACTGCATATTGTTCGCTGTTCTGCGAACACCCAATGTTCGAGTTGAACTTACGTTGGACTCGAACATTGGTCTCATCCCTACTCTGTAATGGGGTCAGCTTTTGGAGGTGAGCAGGCATTCCAGCTAGAGGTGGTGATCACCGAATGTCATCGTATATTAATGAACTGTCACTGAAAGTTGAACAACGATGGAATTTTTATAATACGAGGACTTGATTTATTATGATGGATTTTTGGTTGTGCTACACTATATTTTGTTTGTGTGTATTAATCATATCTACCAATAATTGTCAATCATCTACCTGATGATGGAAAATTGTTTGGGGATCTGGTTCCCAACCCAGATCACCCAAGGAAAAGGGGGAGCTAGTGGACTATTGCGGTACTTGGTACAATAATTGAATCAAGATATAGACAATTGTAAAAAGTTTTTGCAATATTTATTATAAAAAACGAAAAACAGAAAAGGACAAAATCTAAACACAACATATATACTAAAAACTGAACATATAGTGGATGATTTCAATATTTCATTTTTTGACTAGTTTCGCCACATAGTGGCTTCTTCAGGAAATATACATCTGTAAAACAAGTTCACAGATATATGATATCACAGAAAATCATGATAAATATGTAAAAAAGCACTTTATGTATATCAGGGACAGTTAAAATAAATCTGTACATATATTTAGTCTCTTACCCAACTGCAGTAAAATCAAGAAGTCGCGGGCACACCCGTGGCAGAGTCTCCCTTGGCGATTGGGGGAGAGAGGATGTGTATAGTAACTGTGATGTATTTTATTCTCAGCAGGAGGATGATACAAACATGTTAGTAGTGGGAATTGTTAGATTAAAAACCCCTTCAACGGGCAGATACATTCACACTTACAGGCCAGAACTTACTCTTAATTTTGGAGATGTGTAACCTTTCCCACCATCAACCGTCTCACCTAATCGAGTCCTATATCAGGGGTGCCACAAACCAGTGGCCGGGGGACATACATGCGGCCTGCGGAGCCACTCTTTTGTAGGCCTGAGACCTCCTATTTATGGGATGGAATAGCACTGATAGCGTTTGCCAATCCCAGGTGCATCAGCTGTTGTGAATTAAGGCCGGCGGTTTGAGGAAGGCTAGCGGCTGCGGACAAGAGCCGCATAAGCCAATGGCGGTAACTGTATAGAGCCGGGCTCCTGCACCAGGTGAGTGATGACCAAATTTAACTCTGCTTGGGACAGTAACAGCCTGCGATATCATACTGAATGGAAGACTGTTATTAAAGGTAAGATTTATTACTAAAATCACTAGTGTATATTTGGGACATATCTGTTCTGCACAGTGGTTACCGGGCTGCCTTTCAAACTGATCCCCTGAGCACCTGCACTTGAGCCACAGACTTCAGTTATTACCCTGCACAGGTTTGATTGCGCTTTCAGAAAGTGCAATACATCTGCAAGATGTAATATAAGTCTATGGCTAAAGTGCAGCTAACCCACAGGAAAGGCCACAAGGTGTACTGAGCACCTGTGTCTGCTCTGCATATGCAGAGTAGCGCAATGGAGCGGCTGGCCTTTATCGACACCCGCTCCATTCATTGTGGGCGCCCCTGATCAGTTACAAAGTCAGCTACTAAAGTGGGCCACGCAGACTGGGTACCAAGTCACTAAAGTGGCCCTCTTCAAAAGGTTGGACACCAGGCCTGGTTTATACTAACGGGTTGTAATGACATTTATATAGTGAAGTCACAAGTATTGGCCCTAACAGGACAAAAATCCGCAAGACTTTCAGCACTGAGACTCAATCCAGCTCCTACCTCCTGACACCATGTCCCTAGCCATTCTGGGGCACTTTTCTTTTTATTCAGTAGGCCCGGGTTTAAGAATGAGTGGGCAGACCCTTGGCATCCTCACAAGAAAAACAGGACTGTTGTAATGACACCAGGAAATTCTTTTGTGTGGGTAAATTAACCACACACAAACAAACATAGCTCAGCCTGAAGTGGTGACTTTAATAAAAAAGGAGAATTGGAAGGTTAGGTGAGGAGGATTCTGGGAATAAAGATTGATTTTACTATTTGTGTTCAGATCTAGAGTTTTCCTCCTGTGAAGTCTGGAGATCATATGACCATCACATTGCCTCCACCTCCCCTCCCTGATGGAATAGAGAAATACAAAGAAGATTCTAGAAGACACCAGAGAGATGATGGAGGAGAGGTGAGCGGTGCTGGGGAATTCTGGGAGATTGTCCAGTGAAACAGACAAGGGACGTGTCTGGATGGTGACTGTATCATTGTGTGTTTTAGGTTCCTATAAGGTGTCAGGATGTCACACTGTCTATTTCTCCATGGAGGAGTGGGAGTATGTAGAAGGAAACAAGGATCTCTACAAGGACGTCATGATGGACAATCAGCCGCCCCTCACATCACCGGGTAAGAGGAGACTTTATTGTAAAAGGGAGAGAGCAGTACGGAGGCTCCACCTAGATCCCCCATCATCTGATAAACAAATAGAAACAATGTATTCAGTCAGTGTGTGTGTTTCCTACAGATGGATCCCGGTAATGGGAACCCACCAGAGAGATGTCCCCTTCCTCTGTATTTCCTGGGATTCCACACAGGAAGGTCAGACCATCCCCACCATCATCAGGTAGATGAGAAACAATCACTGACTGATAGTATCATTAGGATCTGTACATTATCTGCATTGTTACAATTCATGTCATTTTTATTATATATTCAGAGTGGAAACCTGGGCGGGGGGGGGGGGATGAGGGGGGGGGGGGGCGGGGGGGGGGGGGGGGGGGGGGGGGGGGGGGGGGGGGGGTGGGAGAGACGATCTTAAAGTTGAAGATTATAAAGAAGAGATAAAAGAGGAGGATGAGGGGTGTGAGGATGGGAGTGAGCCATTTGCAGGAGGAGTCAGAGTCTCTACAAAAAGAACACAAAGATCTGTACATGGAGGACACTACATGGTGGAGTCAGCGCAGCATCACAGCAACATATACAGACAATTGCCTAACCATCGAAAAAATCAACACAGAGAGATCTAGGGGACGTACAGAGAGATGTCCCCGTCCTCTGTATTCCTGGAATTCCACACAGGAAGGTCACACCATCCCTCACCATCCATCAGGTAGATGGAAATGTGTGGGGCCTCACACAGGAATACAAAAGGATTTTGTTATAAATGACGTACCATCATCCAAAAATTTAATGGAAAATTGTTTGGGGATCTGGTTCCCAACCCAGATCACCCAAGGAAAAGGGGGAGCTAGTGGACTATTGCGGTACTTGGTACAATAATTGAATCAAGATATAGACAATTGTAAAAAGTTTTTGAAATATTTATTATAAAAAACGAAAAACAGAAAAGGACAAAATCTAAACACAACATATATACTAAAAACTGAACATATAGTGGATGATTTCAATATTTCATTTTTTGACTAGTTTCGCCACATAGTGGCTTCTTCAGGAAATATGCATCTGTAAAACAAGTTCACAGA
This sequence comes from Lithobates sylvaticus, assembly GCA_028564925.1. Lineage (NCBI taxonomy): Eukaryota > Metazoa > Chordata > Amphibia > Anura > Ranidae > Lithobates > Lithobates sylvaticus. The sequence goes on along the minus strand of CM053028.1, from coordinate 557,426,035 downwards.
TATATGATATCACAGAAAATCATGATAAATATGTAAAAAAGCACTTTATGTATAAAATCAAGAAGTCGCGGGCACACCCGTGGCAGAGTCTCCCTTGGCGATTGGGGGAGAGAGGATGTGTGCCAAACAACGGGAGCACGGTCTGGGTAGGAAGATGGTAGAGGTGGTAAGGAAACCGGTAATAATATATTCATGATGAAAATCCACCACCAGATAGTGCCACTAGTTGGCAGATATGAAAGTTGCCAAGATAGGGACCCTAAAGCCGACAGTGTCGAGACAAGTGTAGTGATGAGAGCTACATAGCTCTATGGGTGAATAGGAAATAGACAGTGATCTGTGAGATAAAAATATACCATAACCAAAAGCCGTTGCAACAATCTGCAAAGGAGGTGAATTATGAGTGCAGGTGAAGGAGATATAAGGTGATAAAGCCTTTGCCCAACCAGAGGGAGGTGAGATTTGTATTCTAGGGTGAATAAAGCCTGGATAGGGTAGTGCATAAAGAGGCCCTGTTATCCAACATGGGACCGTTAAAAAGAGGGAGATAAAAAATAAATAAAATAAAATTTAAGTGCATACACCAACAAGAACATATTCCACACCACCAGCCTCCTGGTTTCCATGTCCACAGGGCTGAGTAGGTATGTTAATTATATCACCCCCCTTGATTTCCCACTTAGTCTGGGATCTGCCTACTGAGGGTCCTTTCAGACCTCTTCCCTTCCTTCCTCTACAAACGCTTGCACTTTTGTTCAGCTTTTGGTACTGGCCTTGTTGGTGTATGCACTTAAATTTTATTTTATTTATTTTTTATCTCCCTCTTTTTAACGGTCCCATGTTGGATAACTGGGCCTCTTTATGCACTACCCTATCCAGGCTTTATTCACCCTAGAATACAAATCTCACCTCCCTCTGGTTGGGCAAAGGCTTTATCACCTTATATCTCCTTCACCTGCACTCATAATTCACCTCCTTTGCAGATTGTTGCAACGGCTTTTGGTTATGGTATATTTTTATCTCACAGATCACTGTCTATTTCCTATTCACCCATAGAGCTATGTAGCTCTCATCACTACACTTGTCTCGACACTGTCGGCTTTAGGGTCTCTATCTTGGCAACTTTCATATCTGCCAACTAGTGGCACTATCTGGTGGTGAATTTTCATCATGAATATATTATTACCGGTTTCCTTACCACCTCTACCATCTTCCTACCCAGACCGTGCTCCCGTTGTTTGGCACACATCCTCTCTCCCCCAATCGCCAAGGGAGACTCTGCCACGGGTGTGCCCGCAACTTCTTGATTTTACCGCAGTTGGGTAAGAGACTAAATATATGTACACATTTATTTTAACTGTCCCTGATATACATAAAGTGCTTTTTTACATATTTATCATGATTTTCTGTGATATCATATATCTGTGAACTTGTTTTACAGATGCATATTTCCTGAAGAAGCCACTATGTGGCGAAACTAGTCAAAAAATGAAATATTGAAATCATCCACTATATGTACAGTTTTTAGTATATATGTTGTGTTTAGATTTTGTCCTTTTCTGTTTTTCGTTTTTTATAATAAATATTGCAAAAACTTTTTACAATTGTCTATATCTTGATTCAATTATTGTACCAAGTACCGCAATAGTCCACTAGCTCCCCCTTTTCCTTGGGTGATCTGGGTTGGGAACCAGATCCCCAAACAATTTTCCACTGGACGAAGACAGGACCTCCTCCCGGGTTCTTCCAATTTCAACCTCACTACAGAGTCACACATGCCTGGAGTAATATATAAATATTACATGGGGATGGGGAGATTTGAGGGGCCCTCTATATGAGGCTCCCATGTAAACCATATTTATTGTTTCTGGGTGTGTCACACCTCTCCTAAACTGAAGAGTGAACTTTGACCTTTACCATACAGAAATCTGTTGGAATCTGTAAAAGTATTTATATATTACACCAGGCATGTGTGACTCTGTATGTAATGAAGTCGACATTTGGAGAACCTGGAAGAGGTCTGTCTTGTCCAGGAACACCAGGAGGAGGAGTCGTTTTCCCAGAGGTATCCTGAAAGATATATACCAGGCCCATGTGTGACTCTGTAGTGGGGTCAACTTTTTGGAGGTGAGCAGACATTCCAGCTAGAGGTAGTGGTCACTGAAGTCACTGGATATTAGTGAAACTGTCACTGAAAGTTGCACAACGATGGAATTTGATAATACGAGGAATTGATTTATTATTATTGTTTTTTTTTGGATTGCGCTAAACACTATATTTTGTTTGCGGGTATTTCAATCATAGTCACATGTGGATTACCCTCTAAGACCCCAGTACACACGGTCGGAAATTATGACCAAAAAATCCCCGTCGGATTTTTTTTTTCAGATGGATTTTGTCCGAAACTGGTGTTGCATACACACGGTCGGACAAAGTTGTTGGGAAAATCCGATCATTCCGAACGTGGTGACGTTCGTTGCGTACGACGGAACTACGTAGAGGCTAGTAGCCAATAGCTTTGGTCTCATAGTTTGATCTGAGCATGCGTGGCACTTTGTTCGTCGGAAATTCTGTACACACGGTCGGAAAAAGTAGATCGGATTGTGTTGTCTGAAAATTTCCTGACGGAAAAGTCGATGGAACCCACACACGGCCGGATTTTCCGGACAACATTTTCCATCGAATTTCCGACCGTGTGTACGGGGCATAAGAGGTGTGGGCAGCAAAAAGTAGGCTGATACATTGAATATTTCATTTTATTATATTTACTCATTATTTTTGTATTGTAGATTGCACTGATTATATTTTTTCTCACATTTATGATTTATACACAGCATTGTTTATTACAATGAATGTTTTATTCTAATAATTCAGAGTGGAAACCTCGGGGATGATATTATTGTTGTTAAAGAAGAGTATAAAGAGGAGGATGAGGAGTATGGAGTGATGGAGGAGTTTTCAGAAGGACACAAGGGTATGATGGAGACACCAAATACCAGGAACCCACCAGAGAAATGTCCCCATCCTCTGTATTCCCGGGATTCCACACAGGAAGATCCCACCATCCCCTCACTGTTACAAGGTTGGTGGGAGGGAGCATCTAGATTAGAACATTGACTCCTAGAGACAATGTGTAGATTTTTGTGTTGATGTAACAATAACAAAGCTTAGATGATATTCTCTCTCATTTTCTTGATTTAGAGTGGAGATCCAATCGATATAGAATTTGAGGTTAAAGCAAGAAGAAGAAGAGAGGTATGTGAGGGGATGATCAGCAGTCTATGGAGGAGGATGAATAACGGAACATTTATTGAGGAGGATACTCCTACAGAGATCAACGCAGGTGGGTCATTAACACTAAATACATTCCTCCACCCATACTGCTCATTGATTGGTCCAGAGTAGGGCGAGGACTGGGTGATATCAGCCTGTAATCCCCCTGGTCACTTTCCTGAGCTGTTTTCCCCATCCTGAATTCCTGTATTTCTCTTGGATAATCGTCCATTCTGTGCTGCAGACACAATTTATGTATCTAGACGGGATTTTTTATGGAGATTCTGGGATCAGCTGGCAGCAAAGTTCATTTTCACCATAGATGTTACTAGACCTAGGCACCTGGGTGTGTGATTTGGGCTTCTGCCCACTACCCAAATGGGTATAGTTAAGATGTCTGACAGAACAATCCTCCCAGATTACTTGCTCTGTTGTCTGCTGGCTGTGCCGGGTGGAGGGATATGTCTGTAGAAGTCTCAGACTCATTTCACTGAGTGCAGTCTCAGGAGATAGGAGGCAGTGGTGTGTGGGACCTCTGCAACTTGTCTCATGTAAACATTTAATCTTCCATTGATTACTAAATACCAATATTATGAGTCCTGACCCTTACATTGTATAATTTTTATTGTACATACATACTATGACACCTTGCACTAATATACTCCCTATAATGTACATTACATACTCCTGACCCCTGCCACTATGATACTCTATGTTGTACATATCTGTTTATATCTTATACAATATGTTGTACATTACATAGTCCTGACTTTTGCTCTCTCAATTCTACCCACTGCTATTTATACACATAAAATATGTATTTTCTTTTGTTACACCTCATTTTCTATACCAGCTGGACCTTTTATATCTGATGATTTTTGATTGGAGCACAAACGTATTGACATGTTGATAATAATGTGATAACATCCTCAAACTTTGGAACCTCAAACAGAAAGTGATAATGAAGGAGGAATCAATAACCCAATGATGGTGGTCTTTTGGATCAGTCCAGTCTTCATCTTGGTTGTTCTCCCCCTATCCTCACTCTCTGACCTCTGGTGGGGCTCAGCCTGCTGTTATTCATGACTAAATCATGGACTAAATAAGGAAGTGCAGAACTTCTTGTGTTGGGATGATGGCAAAGAGTGATATATTGGGGGGTGGGGACCCTCGTCCTATAATCCCTCATCACTGTCACTCCTATAATAGACAGTTCTCGTTATTTCCTCACTATCTGATTAAAGTCCATGAAAAAAGAAATTAACTGATAGGAGATTCAAGAGATGTAAGGCTGAAACAACGAATTGATTTTAAAAATAGTTGTCAACTATTTTCATAATCAATTATTTGGTCAGTCGATTAATTGGCCTGCATACAGAATGTATTTTATTTATTTTTACAGATCAGGGAAAATACAGCTCAGTACACCATCCATACATGTCAGTAAATGCATGAGAACTTGAATGTGTGAGGAGCAATGCCTCATGGGACATGTAGTCCTGGACAAGAGAAGGAGACAAGTGATTCTAAAGGCAGACCTTTAACTTCCTATAGGAGAAACTCTATACTATACTTGTACCTTCTTAAGGGAACTCTATACTATACATTGTACCTTCCTATAGGGGAAACTCTATACTATACTTTGTACCTTCCTCTAGGGGAACTCTATACTATATTTTGTACCTTCCTATAGGGGAGCTCTATACTATACTTTGTGGTGCTTCCTATAGGGGAACTCTATACTATACTTTGTACCTTCCTATAGGGGAACTCTATACTATACTTTGTACCATTCCTATAGGGGAACTCTATTTTATATTTGTACCTTCCTCATCGGGGAACTCTGAATGCCAGGAGGAGCCAGAAGTGGGGGGAGGGGTCAGAAGAGGAGGAATCCGGGCTGCTCTGTGCAAAACCATTACACAGAGCAGGTAAAGTATGACAAGTTTGTTTAAAAAAGAAATCCAACATTTACAATGACTTTACCAGAACATGATACCCACCCACCAGAACATGATACCCACCCACCAGAACATGATACCCACCCACCAGAACATGATACCCACCCACCATAATATAATACCCACCCACCAGAACATTATACTCACCCACCAGAATATTATACCCACCCACCAGAACATGATATCCACCCACCAGAACATGATACCCACCCACCAGAACATTATAACCACCCACCAGAATAATATACCCACCCACCAGAATATTAGGACCACCCACTAGAACATTATATCCACCCATCAGAACATTATACCCGCCCACCAGAATATCAGGACCACCCACTAGAACATTATAACCACCCACCACAACATACAGGGATATACAATGTAATACTGACATATAATCACACACATAGGTTGGACTTGATGGACTTGTGTCTTTTTTCGACTAATATGTAACTATGTATCTATTATAACCACCCACCAGAACATTATAACCACCCAACAGAACATTATACCCACCCACCAGAACATTATGACCACCCACCAGAACATTATGATCTTCCCTCTAATATTGAGTTGGTCTCCCTTTTGCTGCCATCAAGGCATGGACTCCACCAGTCAAAGCATCACACTCCTCCACCAGCTTGTCTTCTTCCCATACTGCATCCTGGTGCCATCTCTGCCCCAGGTAAGTGACACACACACACTTGGTCATCCACATCCCACACAGCCCCATACACAACAAACTGTAATTCCCATTTTATTTGCTTTCAACACATCAACTTCAGGGACAACATGTTCACCTGCTGCCTAATATCGTAGCTCCCAACAGTCCCTGATTTGTAACAAAGTCCATCTTTCCTCCTCATTTGTCCATCATTCTGGTCTTATCTATATAGTTGTATATAAAATGCACTATTTATCTCCCAGTGCTAAACCTTTCATTCAATTTCTAAATTGCTGTATTTGTAAATTTCAACAGCCAATATAAAGGAATTATAGTGGTAAAAAAAAAAAGCACTTGTGGGTTTAACTAATATTTTTTTGTATAACTTGCGTTTAAGGGGGCATGGCGGGGCAGTGTGTCCTACACCTACATACATTTGCTAATAGGTGTCCCTCGTTCTCATCTCAGAAAGTTGGGAGGTGCGTAATATATCCCACCCGCTTCCAGATGTCATTATAATGAGATAATCAATGTTATTAATTTCACCTCTTAGTGGTCAGAATGTTATGGCTGATCGGTGTAAAGTACATACACAGATAGCACAAGGCTGTGTTCACACTAGAAGATGTTTCTAAGGCTGCAGTTCCTCTGAAATCCACAAGGTGGTGATATCACCTCTACCCGGATAGGAAGTCTCTATGGAAGACAGGAAGTGATGTCAGATACAGACAGGAAGTTCCGGGTGAGAGGTGAGTCAGGAGGAAGTAGAGAGGAGACATTGCTGGAAGAAGCAGCAGAGAAGGTAATAAGATCTTATTTTCTATTTACACCCAGTAACCCCCCGTCATGTCCGTCCTCTTCCTCCATAGTCTCTGTGATGTCTTTTATCTCCAGCAGATGATGATACTCACATATATAGTGTGAGAAACTAGATTAACCCCTTCAGGGGCAGAACATTTACTCACTTACAGGGCCGGAACATTATTTTATAGATAAATTCTAGTAATATGTTCCTCTAAACAAACAGCACTGACAATAAATAGACAAGACAATGACCATCCTGACCATACGTGGCCTACAAAGGGCAATTTTTACACTACACAAGCAGCCAATGGGCAATCATTACAATATGCAGCCAACACAATGATGGAGTGCAGGGGTCAGGAGTATGGAGCATAGAGCCCCTTATATTGCTGGTCAGGAGGAAGAAAACATTCCCCAGCCTTCCATGAAGAATATGTTCTATCATTGTTGTCAAAGAGAGGAAAATACTGAGGGAAGTAGAGAAGCTGAAGGGGCTGTGAGGGTTTAGTAAAGCTGAAAGACTTTAGGGGCCTCTGAAGGGGTAATGTTGCTGAAGGACTCTGGGACCCTTGAGAGGGTAGTCCGGCTGCAGAGTGGGACCCTTGAGGGGGTAGTCTGTCTGCAGAGTGGGACCATTGAGGGGGTAGTCCGGCTGGATGGCTTTGAGGGAATAGGGGGCTGGAGAGCTCAGGGGTCTCTGAGGGACATAAGGGGGTCTGTGGGTCTGTGATGGCCCTCCCACCCCACTTATTTTTCAGACCTTCCAGAACTTACAACCTTAACCATCTTACTGTCTCAATGGTCATGTGATTTTTTTTTTCCCTGGAATATCAGGTAAGATGAAGAAGGACATTCCTTCACTCGGTGGTGAGATCTTGTTCTTAGAGGAGTTCTGTTTTGGCTGCAAACCAGTTCAGAAAGAAAACAAACTGAACAGAGTAAAGAGGAATATCTGATCCGGCAGGCCAAGAGGGTCCCCGGTCCTCCAAGATGTAACAAATACTACACAGTCCAGACTAAAGCCCCATACACACGCGCGGATTATCCGAGGACCAGGTCGGTCGGATCCTGTCCGTCGTACTTTGTCCGATGTTGGTGTTGCGTACACACGGTCGGACAACGTTGTCGGAATTTCCGGTCTCCAAGAACGTCGTGACGTAAGTCGTCCTCCACGAAACTAGAAAAGGGAAGTTCAGCACCACGTCAGGCACCCGTTGGGCTCCTTCTGCTGATCCCGTGTTTATCACGAGTTAGTCAAAGTTTGGGGACTTAAGATTCGCGCTTCTCAGTTTTCTGACTCAGATCGTTACTGCTCTTCAGTTTGTGCTTGTCGTGCGTATCTGTTTATTAGTGCGTGTAGTCAGTTCGCATTTGTTGGTCATTGCGGCCTATATCTTGATATAGGACGCTTTGATTTTCACTGCTTATTGTCTGCTCGTTTCTGGTATTCATTTCGTTCTTTCAGGCCTTGCTGTTTATCGGTGCTTTCTGTTTGTCCGTTCTGACCAGCCGACCGTTTGTGAGCGATGTTTCCCTTACGTACTCGTCGCCGAGTTCGTGCTGTACGCGGAATTGGTGTCGGGCTTTTAGCTTTGAGCCAAGACCCGTCCATGAACAGAGTGACGAGGAGTATGTGGACCAAGAATTGGTTGCTTCAGCGTGATCAGTTCTCGCACATACCTTTGCTTCGTGAGATCCGGGAGAATAATCCTGATGATTTCAGGAACTTTCTCCGGATGACGGACCCAGTGTTTCACCGTCTTTTGGCTTTGCTGACCCCTTTTATCAGCCGGCAGGATACCTGCATCAGACAAACCATCACTCCGGAGCAGAGGCTTGTGGCTACGTTGAGGTACTTATCGACAGGGAGAAGCCTTCAGGATTTGAAGTTCTCTTCAGGTATCTCTCCCCAGGCCCTGGGAATCATTATTCCAGAGACCTGTTCTGCCATCATCCAGGTCCTGCAGGAGGACTATATTAAGGTAACATTTCTCCTTTACTATTCCCTTCTATGTATGCTCTGTTTTCTAATGTCTTCTATTTTTGACCTCCTTCCCTAATTTCCATGATTGCAATATGCTCTAATATGCTGTGCCCCTTTTCTCCTTCATGCATTTTTACCTTCACTTACCTCACCAGCATGCTCTTCTGGCCCAATAGACACCTATGGCCTAGTCACTTAAGCAATGTATTTTGTCTGCTGCATAGTATTGTTTTCCCCCAAACACCCCCTAAAATATGCACAAATGTTTGCTGTGTGTTTTACTTCATGTAGGGGCCCTTTTATTTTTAATTTTTTTTGTGGGGGGGGGGGGGGGGGGGGGCATTGCTCTGCCTGACGATGTGTGAGAGGCATTTTTTAATAAAGCTCTTTTTTAAACCAACCAAGTATTTCTTGTCATTTCCGTCTTAATTGCTTATTTGACCTTGAAATTTTTTCCCTTTAGCTTCGACAGTGGGAATGCACTTTCTGGGCAAAAGGATGTAACAGTCTCTTCTTCCCCAAAAAGATTCTTCTCATGTTGTGTGTTTGATACCTAATCTTTGGTCTAGAGAAGGTTTGTAGTGCATAACTGACACCCAAAATACTCCATTTCCTCACCATGACAGAAATGTGTTGATTCTCAAAAATGGTGTGCTACGTGTTTTCAAACCAATCACTGTGGGTGTCATTTACATAAGTCAAATCCACTATGCTCTACAAGTTGTAGTGCAAACTGGACTTGCCTTTAGTAAATAACACCCATTGCCCCCCAAATCCTTGACATTTGACATACATAATGTTTTTTGTTTTTTAAATAAGGAAGCCACACATTTAGAAAAGTAAAAAAGTTTACTTGCAACACATTCACAAGTGCCTTTACAAATTTCTTGCCAAAACTGACAAGATCTGGTTTATTTACAACATTGTTTACAAACATTACGCATTTGGTAAAACCAGGCATGGAGCAAAACAGAACATAGTAACTCGGAAAGATCAACTTTCTAAAATGAAGACAAGATCAGGCATGACTATATGTTCAAAGTGTGTTTGATCTTGCCTTCATCACATGGGGGGTCACCCCTGGAAACTGGAAATTTAGAACATGCTCACAATTTGGGTATGAAAATGGTCATTCGATGGTAAAACACATGCCTAGAATCTTCAAAAGTGCCATTTTCCATCATGGGGATGAATGGACGTTTTTTGGGGGTGCAACCCCTTTACCTCAACCACTTTAGTAGTTCGTACAGTGGTTGCACCCCCAAAAAAACGTTGTCATTCATCCACCATGATGGGAGCTAGCACATGTGGACACAATGTGTGCATGTTAAAAATTTCACACAGTTCTTAATTTGAAAATGTGTTCAGAAGCAGCCACAAATGTGTGTTAATTACTTGGTGCGTTTTTAGATTTTTCCTAAAACATCAATGATGTTCTTCAACTTTTGTTGAACATCATTGATGTTTTGCTTTATGTCATCTAGATCTCTATTGCAGACCATTATCTCCCCGATGAGTACGTGGGCACTCTCTGTGGTAAAGTGCGATTCTTCTTCCACAACATCCACGTCACCTAAAAACAAAACCAAAAAAGAAAAATGTCTTGGAAATGAGGCAGGCATACATTGATTAGCTTACCAGTAGCTGTGTTCTCCCACACTCACCTGTTGTGGTGACAAGTTCTCCAATTTCAATGATCTCTCCTTCCTCCTCCTCCTCCTCTGCTTCTGGTGTTTGCCCTTCTTTGGGAGGTGTTGGTTTGGTGGTTTCCTCTGACGTCACGAGTTTTCGCTCCCCTATGAGAAGGTACAAAAGGAAGATTTAGCACCACAATCTATTGAGAGCAGAAATAGGAAATGTCAAACATTGCTTGAAAGTGAGGGACAATATTTTTGGTTGGCCAGTTACAAATGACAACCACATGAATGGAGTCACTTTTTAAAGGTGGTAAACGTAGTAGCTTTTTGGTAGAAGTTTGTCGGATGGAGACCCCCCTCTAGTATCCACTGGAGCACATGTGTGGAAAAGCCAACTAAAAAGTGGGTTTGGGTGTCCCAGCACTAGTGCTTTAGAGTCCAGATGGGTAAACAGCTACTGGGTGACCTCTCCTTTACATTGAATAAATTGGCTTGACATTCTTGATGACATTTCTAGAGAGAAAAAACTTCCTTTCCCCAAACAATTCACAAAACCTCGTATTATAAGTGGCCGAACGATCGAGGTTGAGTATGATCGAATGGACACACACGAACATGACAGTGGCCGAACGATCGAGGTTGAGTACGATCGAATGCACAGACGAACCTGAAAGTGGCCATTTTAGAATGTACTACTTTGTAAAAATACAAACACATGGAGCAGTATGCAAGCAAGAAATCAAACACACAACACAACTACTTACTTTTTTGAAGAACTCGCTTGATCTTTCTGTACTGATCGGCCTCCCTCAGTTTCAGGTCTGACCAGCGTTTCCTCAGTTGCTCCTTGGATCGTTGTACCCCAAAATGATTGTACAGCCTCCTCACAACTTTAGACATGATCTTGGCCTTGCGGACATTGGGGTTGAGGTAAGGCCCATACTTCCCATCATAGTCGCTCCTCTTTAATATGTCCACCATCTCCAACATTTCTCCAAATTACATATTGGAGGCCTTGAATTTCAGGCTCCGGGATCGGGACGTTTCTGCCTCCGGCCTTTCCTCGTCCTCCTCCTCATTGCTGCGAGATTTGGTGCGCACCTGCTGTGTCCCCGCCATGTGCTCTCCCCACTGCGCCGTAAAGAGAAGGGGTGGGGAATAGACGAGAAAGATCTTTAGGGGCGGGCGGAGTTTCACGCATGCGCACTGTATATAAAACGTCACACGCCTGTGTCGTAGCCACGATCGGTGACACGAGGGGAGAGAAAGCTCACGCACGAGACGATCGCTATAACGAAGGTACAATTTGACGTTGGTACATAACTAGCCTAGACTGATTAGACCTTGAGGTTCTTTCTGGAGAAAGAACAGGAGAGTTTTGCCGGACACTATTTATAGTGTTTTGTGTGGTGTTGTGTCTTGCAGAGATTATGCAGGGATTCAACGACATGAGTTTTCTCCCCCTGTTCATTGAGAAATACAGGGAAATTCCCCTTTTATGGCAGGCCAAACACCCCTATTACGGCAACAAACCAATGAGGTACGCAGCCCTGCTGGAACTTGTGGAATTTGTAAAGCCAAGGTTCCCCACGACAACTGTTGGTGATTTAAGAAAGAAAATTGGCAGCCTGAGGAGTGCGTATATCAGGGAGCGCAAGAAGGTCCTGAAGTCCCAAGAATCTGGAGCTGCAGCAGATGAGGTCTATGCCCCCAAGCTCTGGTACTATGACAGTCTCCATTTTCTCAAAGACCAGACTGATGTCACAGAGTCACTCTCGCCTCCTCCTTCCACGCTTCCTTGCGCGCAGGCCACCCCTGATGAGGCTTCCGAGGAGCAACCTGGGCCTTCCAGTCTGGAAGATGTGCAGGAGCCCAGCTTGAGCCAGGTCTAGTAGTTTGGGAACCATTTTTCTGAAAAAGGAATGATGTTCAGTTAATTCAGGATCCCCAATTGCTTAGTTCCTAAGGTGTTTGACATATCAACTGACAGTAGTGTTGTAGACATTTGGGGCAAGAATATAAACTGCAGGGCTGAGAATTGTATGGTTTTAGATTTGTAAACATTTTGCAACAGTCCCTAGATGAAAATTGGGTGTGTTTGATGAACAAATAATTGAAACTATGTCCCTTTTTCATACACAGGAAGACCTCAGCCAGGAGGAGGCTCTGGAATGTGGCAGTCAGGAGGAGGAAGGGGTTAGTGGCAGCCAAGAGGTGGGTAGTGGCAGCCAAGAGGGGGGTAGGCCTCGGAGCCTGACTGACTCCCATATCCCTCCCCTCCGCCTTCCCTACAAAAGGGCGAGAAGGGGGGTGGTGAGGCGGGAGAGTCAGCCCTCCGGATGATCAGAGAGGCTTCAGCCTCCCTACATGCCACACCCACCGACGAGGAGACCTTTGGCTCGGTGGTTGTCACGAAAATGAAGGGTATGGAGGTGGGGCAACGCAACATGTGTGAGGGTGTCATCCTCAAGGTCCTAAATAAGGGTATGGCTGGGGAGATGACCCCACTCACACATGTTTGCCATAGTGACCATGCTCCGCCTCCTCCTCCTCCTCCTCCTTCTGCCACCCCACCAGCACCACAGCCACAGCATGCAAGGAAGCGTGGAAGGAAGACCAGAGAGTGACGACCTGGATTCAGTCTGGTCTGAGAGAAGATGGAGCCTCTCGTAGGACCAGAGCCTGGGGACCTAGATGGCATCTGCTGCAGTTCCGGATGTTTTGGACTTCAGGACCAGATAGCACTCCCCTTAAGATATGTACTCCTCAGGCCCACAATTTTATACGCTTTGAAAATGATGGTTGCCGTGGGGGTCCAAGGCTTTGCAAATTCCCCAAGTTTCTTCATCGCTGCGTTCCTCTTTGGTTTGTTGCTGAGACCTAAGTAAAGGTATTTTTGATTTGAAATAATCATTGCCTATGTGTTTTACTTTTCTACAATGACAGTTTATTTGTGAGTAGGCAGGTACATTTCACAAATCATAAAGTATAATTAACAAGGGGCACCAACAACCAACAAACTCCTAGTAAATTTATGCAACAAATAGAAATGTTAATAATGTTGTTTTGCTAAGTTGAGACACACAACCCCCCTCAAAACCAAAAAAAAAACATCTCCTTAAAATATGTTTTACAAAAAAAATAAAAATAAATTTGAAATCATCCCAAAAATATAACAAAGATTCTTTTACGATCTGAGTAAAAATAAACATGTAGTCTAGAAATCGTGAAAAGTAATAAAGAACTAAGTTTGTGAAAAGTGAGGGTGAATAGGAGCAGCTAAAATATGTCATTCTTGTTGCATTGTAAAGAAAAATAGAATGCGCTGCATTAAAGACATTTTAACATTGCAGCGTGACGAATGTGCTGTGTCGATTAGGAAAGGTAGTTTTACCTGACCGAGCGCTTCCGTCACAGAATTTCTTCTGAGCCTGCGTAGCACTTTGTCCGTCGGACTACGCTACACACGATCGGATTTGGTGTGATCGGACCTTGTTGTCAAAAAATCTATCCAGCAGGAGATAGGACTTTGTCCGTCGGACAATCAGACGTACACTGTCCGATGGTGCCTACACACGGTCTGATTTTTCGACAACATTGTCCGATAGGACAGAATCCATGCGAAAATCCGACCGTGTGTATGGGGCTTTAATGTGTTCCCATGGGGGACAATAGTTTATTTCTTAAATGTACAGCAACCCTCCTATTACCCCCCTCACATCCACATTAGGGGTCGATCGATTATCAGTGCGGCTGATATTTAGTTTTTTTGAAGAATCGGTATCGCTAACATACTTACCGATATTAGCGATATTACTTCAAGGGATTGTACTGGAGTGATGCTTGAAAATACAGGTAACCCAGTACCGTTCTTTAGCGCGGACGGTCAGCTTTCTTGTAATAACAACCGATGAGGCTAAGCAGTCGCTTGGCTGTTATTACAAGCAGCGGGAGGAGACCCCCCCACCTGCCGCTACGCCCGGGTCTCCCGTCCCATTGGCTGACCAGAGGCATGAACAAAGCCGGAATCGGCACTGTTCGGGTCTCGGATCTAGTAACCCGAAAGTAATGCCATGATATCACTTCCTGATTACTGGCATCCTAAAGGCGCCAGTTTTAAAAAATAGAAAGTATTCAAAATGCTGATCTTGGCGTTTTTGAATACTTTCAAGTGCAGAGGAGGGATTTGGGGTTTTATAGACCCCCGATCTCTCCATAAAGAGGACCTGTCACTGCCTATTGCTGTCAAAAAAAGGGACAAAGCAGCGCCTTCTAAGTGTAGCGGTTAAGACATTTCATGAATTAAAATCATAATGGGAACATTCACAAACTAGCGATATAAAACCGCATAGATATCGGTGTCATCCGCGCCGTCCCGGGAACTGCCTGGTGTCGCTGGCTGAAATGTCTGTGTGTCTGTCCTTTATCCGGTTACACTGGTGGAGCCCAGCGCTCCCGGAAAGCTGGGACAGGGATCATGCGTCCTCCTTCCTCAGGCTCTGCTGGGGGCCATCTTTAAAGAGTGTTTTTAATATATACACATAATAACACTAAACGGGTAACCATGGGAACATGTAAACATTGAGGCAAATTACAATTCCACCAGCTGAATATACTATTATTGTGTGACCAATACCATCCAAATAATTCTTATCTATATTCTATTCTCCAAAGTTATCCGTCTACAAGAAGACCTGTATAGATCAAATGACAGCACTAATGAGGATGGAGGAGGACCGGAGTCAAATGACTGAGAAGATACTAAACCTCACCCTGGAGATCATCTACCTGCTGACCGGAGAGGTGAGGAGGATTCTGGGAGGTCACATGACATCACTCTTATCTCTATTAATAAAACACAGACCTGACTGGAGAGGTGAGGAGGATTCTGGGATTCTAACATGATATTTCTATTGGTTCCTCAATACAGAGATTTCCTCTTGAGAAGTCAGGTGATCATATGACCATCACAGTGCCTCCATGTGACTCCCTAAAACCTGAGAGACACAACATGGAGAAGATTCTAGAAGTCACCAAGAAGATGACGGAGCTGCTGACAGGAGAGGTGAGGAGGATTCTGGGAATTCTGGGACATTATCCAGTAACAGACAAGGGATGTGTCTGGATGGTGACTGTATCATTGTGTGTGTCAGGTTCCTATAAGGTGTCAGGATGCCACTGTCTATTTCTCCATGGAGGAGTGGGAGTATTTAGAAGGACACAAGGATCTCTACAAGGACGATCAGCCGCCCCTCACATCACCGGGTAAGAGGAGACTTTATTGTAAAGGAGAGAGCAGTACGGAGGCTCCACCTAGATCCCCCATCATCTGATAAACACATAGAAACAATGTATTCAGTCAGTGTGTGTGTTTCCTACAGATGGATCCAGTAATGGGAACCCACCAGAGAGATGTCCCCGTCCTCTGTATTCCCGGGATTCCACACAGGAAGATCACACCATCCCCCACCATCATCAGGTAGATGAGGAACAATCACTGATAGTATCATTAGGATCTGTACATTATCTGTATTGTTACCATTGATGTCATTTTTATTATATATTCAGAGTGGAAACCTGAGAGATTCTAAAGTTGAGGTTAAAGAAGAGATAAAAGAGGAGGATGATGAGGATGGGGTGATGGAGGAGTCTCTAAAAGAACACAAAGATCTGTACCAGGACACCATGGTGGAGTCATCCAGCTACAGAATCCCGCCAAAGAGATGTCCCCGTCCTCTGTATTCCCGGGATTCCACACAGGAAGGTCACACCATCCCCCACCATCATCAGGTAGATGATTGACAATTATTGGTAGTTCTGATTTATACACAGCATGATTGTTACAATGAATGTTTTATTATATATTCAGAGTGGAAACCTCGGGGATGATAATATTGATGTTAAAGAAGAGTATAAAGAGGAGGATGAGGAGTATGGAGTGATGGAGGAGTTTTCAGAAGGACACAAGAATATGATGGAGTCACCAAATACCAGGAACCCACCAGAGAGATCCCCCCGTCCTCTGTATTCCCGGGATTCCACACAGGAAGATCACACCATCCCCCACTGTTACAAGGTTGGTGGGACAGAGCTTATAAAACCCACTTATAGAGACAATATGTGGATTTTTATGTGATGTCACAATAATAAATCTTATATTTTACAGATAATATTCTCTCTTTAATTTTCTTGATTTAGAGTGGAGATCCAATCGATATAGAATTTGAGGTTAAATCAGAAGAAGAAGAGAGAGATGTGAGGGATGATCAGCAGTCTATGGAGGAGGATGGAATAACGGGGACATTTATAGAGGAGGACACTCCTACAGAGATCAGCACAGGTGGGTCATTAACACTAAATACATTCCTCCACCCATACTGCTCACTGATTGGTCCAGAGTAGGGCTGGGACTGGGTGATATCGGCCTGTAATCCCCTGGTCACTTTCCTTCTCTGTGTTCCCCGTCCTGTATTCCTGTATTTCTCTCGGATAATCTTCCTTCTCTGTGCTGCAGACACAATTTATGTATCTAGACTGGATTTATGGAGATTCTGAGGATCAGCTGGCAGCAAAATGTTCATTTTTACCATAAATGTTACTAGATCTAGGCACCTGGGGTATGTGGTTTGGGTCTTCTGCCCCATACCCAGGTATGGCATGACCTCTGACAGAATAATCCCCCCCAGGATTACTTGTTCTGTTGTCTGCTGGTTGTGCCGGGTGGAGGGATATGTCTGTATAGTCTCAGACCCAAGTCACTGAGTGCAGTCTCAGGTGATGGGAGGCAGCGGTGTGGGACCTCTGCAACTTGTCTCATGGAAACATTTAATCTTCCACTGATTACTGAATACCAATATTATGAGTCCTGACCCTTACACTGTATAATTTATATTGTACATTACATACTCCTGACCCCTGCACTATATACTCTATGTTGTACATTACATTATTCTGATACTATATAGTCCTATCTGTTGTATCTTATACAATATGTTGTACATTACATAGTCCTGACTTCTCCTCTCTCCCCTCTACCCACTGCTATATATACACATAATATGGATTCTCTTTTGTTACACCCATTTCCTACCAGCTGGACATTTTATATCTGATGATTTGATTGGAGCACAGACTTTTACATGTTGATAATAATGTGATAACATCCTCAAACTTTGGAACCTTAAACAGAAAGTGATAATGAGGGAGGAGTCAATAACCCAATGATGGTGGTCTTCAGGATCAGTCCAGTCTTCATCTTGGTTGTTCTCCCCCCATCCTCACCCTCTGACCTCTGGTGGGGCTCAGCCCCGCTGTTATTCATGACTAAATCATGGACTAAATAAGGAAGTGCAGGACTTCTTGTGTTGGGAAGATGGCAATGAGTGATAGAGGGGGTGGGGACACTCGTCCTATAATCCCATCATCACTGTCACTCCTATAAAAGACAGTTCTCGTTGTTTCCTCACTCTCTGACTAAGGTCCATGAATAAAGAAATGAACTGGTAGGAGATCAGAGGACCCATTTACTAGTTACCTTGAGGGGGGAATTGTAAGATCCTCAGAGACAAAGCTGTCTGATGTGGGCGGAGTCCTGGTTTAGGGGAACCAATCAGCTCATGTCTAGTAATAATATTTTTATTTCTATTTTAGTAGATGGACGGGAGATGAGGAAAACCTCAGAGGATTGTCTCACTTTGTCTCCAGACTGTAAAGTAGAAGATGAGGACATCACACAGTATAGTCCAGGAGAAAACCCGACTACCTCAAATGTCCATCCGGTACCACACAGTGTAGATGGACCATCGTATTCCTCTTATCCTGAGGAACCTCAGACTTTGAGGAACGGTGCCGTCCTTCCAACAGAGAAGAGATTTTCCTGTACTGAGTGCGGGAAGTGTTTTGTACAAAAATCACAACTCACACAGGAGAGAAGCCGTATTCCTGTCCTGAGTGCGGGAAATGTTTTTCACAGAAGTCCAATCTTTACACACATCAGAGATCTCACACAGGAGAGAAGCCATATTCCTGTCCTGAGTGCGGGAAATGTTTTTCAGTGAAGTCCGATCTTGACAAACATCAGAGATCTCACACGGGGGAGAAGCCGTATTCCTGTCCTGAGGGCGGGAAATGTTTTTCACAGAAGTCCACTCTTAACACACATCAGAGATCTCACATGGGGGAAAAGCCATATTCCTGTCCTGAGTGCGGGAAATGTTTTTCACACAATTCCAGTCTTAACACACATCAGAGATCACACGGGGGAGAATCCGTATTCCTGTGCTGAGTGTGGGAAATGTTTCCCTTTTAAATCCAATTTAGATGTGCATAAAAGATCTCACACAGGAGAGATGCCATATTCCTGTACTGAGTGCGGGAAATGCTTTTCAATGATGTCCGGTCTTCACACACATCAGAGATCTCACACGGGGGAGAAGCCGTATTCCTGTCCTGAGTGCGGGAAATGTTTTTCAGTGAAGTCCCATCTTTACAGACATCAGAGATCTCACACGGGGGAGAAGCCGTATTCCTGTCCTGAGTGCGGGAAATGTTATTCAATGAAGTATGATCTTAACACACATCAGAGATCTCACACGGGGAGAAGCCCTATTCCTGTCATGTTTTTCAGACAATTCCAGTTTTAAGACACATCAGAGATCTCACATGGGGGAGAAGCCATATTCGTGTCCTGAGTGTGGGAAATGTTATTCAATGAAGTCCAATCTTAACACACATCAGAGATCTCACACGGGGGAAAAGCCGTATTCTTGCCCTGAGTGCGGGAAATGTTTTTCACAGACGTCCCATCTTTACAGACATCAGAGATCTCACACGGGGGAGAAGCCGTATTCTTGCCCTGAGTGCGGGAAATGTTTTTCACAGACGTCCCATCTTTACAAACATCAGAGATCTCACACAGGGGAGAAGCCGTATTCCTGTCCTGAGTGAGGGAATTGTTCCTCACTGAAGTCCTGTCTTCCTGTACATCAGGGATCCCACACAACCCTCGAGGTGTATTAGTGCCTTGAGTGCGGGAAATGTCTTCTATATGAATGTTGCTGGACACCACAGCTCTCATGTGGGGAAGAAGCACACCCTGATATACACCTCAGATATACTCCATGGCTGATCTTCATCATGGAAGAAACAGTTGATAAGGAGATCAGAGATTACCAAAGACATGGATGAAGTGTTGTACCGTGTTGGCCATTGATAGCAGGAGAAAAATAAAAATGGAGTCATTACCTCTCATTTGCTGAGAACATTTTGTGGTGGAAGATTTCACAAACACTTAGAGGTCTGCTTAAAAAAAAAAAAAAATGTTGAATAAATTTGACAGACATTTGCCCAGCTATGATGAATATTGGCCGTATTTTATTTCATGTAGTGATTTCCTATGATCATCTAGTGGCAATAGCGTGGCACTGCAGTAGTAATACCGCATTATGGACACTAGATGGAGCTACACTCTGGGCCTCCATAGAACTACATAGTGAAAGTGGTGCTCAGGGAGGCCTAGGCCACTTCAACTGGTAAGTGTCAGGATTATTTCTCCTTCCCCCACCTCTGAACGCTGGGCGGCATGAGTTCTTGTGCAGTATGGCCAGAGGAGGTCAGGAGTGCTGCGGTTCCTGTGTCCATGTTGGGCAGCACAGTCATGCATCCAGAGCATTCAAGTCTCCAAGTGTTGTAAACTTTTGGCAGTTTTCTTCCCCACCGACAAAACACCCCAGATGTGCATCGGTACATCCTGGAAGACACCTACTGGTAGGCACAATGACTGGTCACAAAAGGTACCTGGGGCAACAGGTACATACTCCTTCCTGATGGGGGCAGTGGTGGGCACTAGACATGTGCAGGATGAAAACATTTGTTTTGTTTCAAATTTGTAAATTTGTAAATTTGTTTAGTTAAATTTGTTGCATTCTTTACATTAGTTTTCAGGATTCGTTTAGTTTCATATTTGAAAAAAATTGCCAGCATTTGAAAAAATTGGACCGAATTTGAAAAAGTAAACTTGGAAATTCGTATAGAATGAAATTGAATTTGAATAGAAAAGGTTAGAATAGAATTGAAAATTCTAGAAAAGAATAGCATAGAAAAACAATAGCACAGAACAGAAAAAAAAATAATATGTGTGTTATACAGTGGTGTGAAAAAGTGTTTGCCCCCTTCCTATTTCCTGTTCCTTTGCATGTTTGTCACACTTAAGTGTTTCGGAACATCAAACCAATTTAAACAATAGTCAAGGACAACACAAGTAAACACAAAATGCAATTTGTACAATAAGGTCCACCAGAAGATCCTTAAAAGCTACACATCATGCCGAGACCCAAAGAAATTCAATTGAGAAAGAAAGTAATTGAGATCTATCAGTCTGGAAAGGGTTATAAAGCCATTTCCAAAGCTTTGGGAATCCAGCGAACCACAGTGAGAGCCATTATCCACAAATGGCGAAGACATGGAACAGTGGTGAACCTTCCCAGGAGTGGCCGGCCGCCCAAAATTACCCCAAGAGCGCAGCGACGACTCATCCAAGAGGTCACAAAAGACCCCACAACAACGTCCAAGGAACTGCAGGCCTCACTTGCCTCAGTTAAGGTCAGCGTTCATGCCTCCACCATCAGGAAAAGACTGGGCAAAAATGGCCTGCATGGCAGAGTTCCAAGGAGAAAACCACTGCTGAGCAAAAAGAACATCAAAGCTCGTCTCAATTTCTCCACAACACATCTTGATGATCCCCAAGACTTTTGGGACAACATTCTGTGGACCGATGAGACAAAAGTGGAACTCTTTGGAAGGTGTGTGTCCAAGTATATCTGGCGTAGAAGGAACACTGCATTTCAGAAAAAGAACATTATACCAACAGTAAAATATGGTGGTGGTAGTGTGATGGTCTGGGGCTGTTTTGCTGCTTCAGGACCTGGAAGACTTGCCGTGATAAAAGGAACTATGAATTCTGCTGTCTACCAAGAGATCCTGAAGGAGAATGTCCGACCATCTGTTCGTGTACTCAAGCTGAAACGAACTTGGGTTCTGCAGCAGGACAATGATCCTAAACACACCAGCAAGTCCACCACCGAATGGCTGAAGAAAAACAAAATGAAGACTTTGGAGTGGCCTAGCCAAAGTCCTGACCTGAATCCTATTGGGATGTTGTGGTATGACCTTAAAAAGGCCGTTCATGCTCGAAAACCCTCTAATGTAACTGAATTAGGACAATTCTGCAAAGATGAGTGGGCCAAAATTCCTCCAGGACGCTGTAAAAGCCTCATTGCACGTTATCGCAAACTCTTGGTTGCAGTTGTTGCTGCTAAGGGTGGCCCAACCAGTTATTATGGTTTGGATTTTTTTTCACCTTTAATAATAAACACCTTCATTTACAAATTGCATTTTGTGTTTACTTGTGTTGTCCTTGACTATTGTTTAAATTGGTTTGATGTTCCGAAACACTTAGTGTGACAAACATGCAAAGGAACAGGAAATGAGGAAGGGGGCAAACACTTTTTCACACCACTGTATATATATATAACAGCTTCTGGCTATATATATATATATATATAACAGCTTCTGGCATTCGAATTTCATATAGAATGAAATTGAATTCCAATAGAAAAAAAATAGAATAGAAAATATTATAAAAAATAGCATAGAAAAACAATAGAACAGAAAGAAAAAAATATAATTTATTCTATTCTAACCTTTTCTATTCAAATTCATTCTGTACCAAATTCCAATTTCGGAAGATGTTTTTTTATATATAATATAAATAATATTTTTTTTCTATTCTGTTCTATTGTTTTTTCTATTCTAGTCTTTTCTATTAGAATTCTATTTCTATATAACCATTCTCAGAAATTCGAATTTCGTATCGAATTAATTTGCATTCAAATAGAAGAGATTAGAATAAGATAGAAAATAATAGAATAGAATAGCATAGAAAAACAATAGACCAGCATTGAAAAAATATTTATATATATATATAACTTCATTCAAAATTCGAATTTCGTATAGAATGAATTTGAATAGAAAAACAATAAAAATAGAAAACAAATTATATATATATATATATATATAAAATATCTCGTATTTATCGGCGTATAACATGCACCCCAAATTTAGGAGGGAATTTAAAAGAAAATAACCTTTAGGAGGGAAGTTTAAGGAAGATAAACTTACATTTAAATGCCCATTAATGCAGCCTTGTCAGTGTCATTAGCAGCCTTGCATTGCAGCCTTGTCAGTCATTTGCAGCCTTGTCAGTCATTTGCAGCCTTGCATTGCAGCCTTGTCAATTATTTTCAGCCTCCCATTGCAGCCTTCCATTGCAGCCTTGTCAGTCATTTGCAGCCTTCCATTGCAGCCTTGTCAATCATTTTCAGCCTCCCATTGCAGCCTTCCATTGCAGCCTTGTCAGTCATTTGCAGCCTTCCATTGCAGCCTTGTCAATTATTTGCAGCCTTGTCAGTCATTTGCAGCCTTGTTAGTGTCTTTGCCTGTGTTCTGTGGCTTGCCGTTTAAAAACAGCGACGTGAGATACAGATTTTCTGTGTATCTCGGCGCGTTCGGTAGCTGTCAGCCGTTCTCGGCGACTTTCGGCTATATTCGCCCGTTCTCGGCTATTTTCGTGGCCGTTCTCGGCGGCTTTCAGCCGCACTTGCCCATTCTCGGCGGCTTTACTAAAGTCGCCGAGTGCGGCCGAAAATAGCTGAGTGCGGCCGAAAACAGCCAAGAACGGCCGAGTGCTGCCGAAAGCCGCCAAGAATGGCAGAAACGGTGGAGGATCGGCGTATAACACGCACCCACGATTTCCCCCTGATTTTAAGGGGAAAAAGGTGTTGTACGCCGATAAATATGGTATATATATATATATATATATATATATATATATATATATATATATATATATATAAAAACATCTTCTGAAATTGGAATTTTTTGTATAGGATGAATTTCAATATAAAAGATTAGAATATTAGAATAGAATGGAGAAAATTGAGTACTGTCCGTGATACTTTTTTTTATATTTGCACTAACATATAATTTTTCATGGACGAGCTTTCGGGGTGTGTCCCCTTCTTCAAGGTCTAAGCAGTACTGATTCACAAAAGTTTTAGCAGAAGGTAAAATGTTAAAAAACTAAAGAAAAAAAAAAAAAAAAAAAGGAAAAATCTCTTAGGGGTAGGCAAAGAAAAACAAAAATACAAATATAGTGCAAATAAAAAAAGTACAGACAGTACTCAATTTTCTCTGTCACAATTGCACTAATAATCAAGTAGAATAGAATGGAAAATATATATATATATATATATATATATATATATATATATATATATATATATATATATATATATATAAAAACATTTTCTGAAATTCAAATTTTGTATAAAATGAATTTTAATTTGAATAAAAAAGATTAGAATTGTGTAGAGAAGAATAGACTAGAAAAACAATAGAACAGAACAGATGAAAAATTATATTATATATATTATATTTTATTCTATTCTGTTCTATTGTTTTTCTAGTCTATTCTTTTCTTTTCAAATTCAAGTTCATTCTATATGAAATTCGAACTTCAGAAGCCATGTTCCGAAATTTGAATTTCGTCTAGAATGAATTTGAATAGAAAAGACTATTATAGAATAGAAACTAATAGAAAAGAAAAGCATAGAAAAACAATAGAACAGAATAAAAAAAAATATTATATTTTTTTATTCTGTTATGTTGTTTTTTTCTATTTCTTTTATTATTTTATATTCTATTTTATTGTATTTTTAAAAAAAATCTATTTCTATTTTTTCGAATTCCATTAAATTTTTTTTTCAAATTCGAGTCAAATTTGTTTTTGAATTTGATTCAAATTCGATTCAAATTCGGATGCATAAGAATGTCCGAATAATGAAAAATTTATCCGAATTTCGATTCGGAACAAAACAAATGCACATGTCTTGTGGGCACTGACAGGCTAGGTGGGTGATCACCTGGGGTAACCAGTGCACAGTGCTCTCTCAGCTGACCAGGATCGCTGTATCAGCATCAGTCCCACTATACGGGTCAGCAGGCCTTATGTCTACTAGACGGCAGAGAGTTGAGGTCAATGTCTTCTTTCTTTATCGTACATCATGGAACACAGCAGCCATAGTAATTACTATGTGGATTATACGCCACCTATAGGTGAATGGACACTGGCAACCAATAGACAGGAAGTTCCCCCCTATATAACCCCTCCTACACAGGAAGTACCTCAGGAAGTACCTCAGTTTTATTTCACCAGTTCTATAAGGTGGTGCTCACTGATGTTCTCTTGGAGGTTCTAGCCTAATGGTGCTGGACCCTGCATAATGGAACCCTGTGCAGTGTTGTTCTGGCCAAGGTGCTTTCCCGCAGGGTGTTTTGCAGGTCAAGGGGAGTGGACCCCAGATTAAGGGCTAGTTTACACTTGCTTCAAAACATGGCTTCGGACACGCTTTGTTAAAGTTTATTGAACGCCAGTCAAAGCCCCTGGCACTAAATAAAATGTGTAGATTACAGTCCTGTTTACACCTGCTTTTGCTTGAGGCTTCAGTGGGGCTTCGATGAGGCTGTGGTGGAGCTTCGATGAGGCTTTGGTGGGGTTTCAAGTGAGCTATGCCATAGACTTTTATGGAGGCTTTGAAACACCACTGAAGCTACATGGGGTATAATTGTTGAAGCAAAGCAAAAGCAGTTGAAAACAGGACTGTAAGCTAACCATTTTATTTAGTGACAGCATTCAGAGAGCTGTACGTCGTCAGAATGGCACGGGCAGGCATATGGGGGTACCTGTAAGTCTGATGTGGCCCCCCCTTTAGGTCTAGGGTACCCCCCTAACCCCCCTAATAAAGGTTTAACCCCTTGATCACCCCCGTCACTAAGCAATTGTTTTTCTGATCGCTGTATTAGTGTCACAGGTGATGCTAGTTAGGCAGGTAAGTATTTAGGTTTGCCATCAGCTTTTTAAAGCGTCAGGGATCCCCATATACTGCCTAATAATGGTTTTAACCCCGATTGCCCCCTAGTTAAACCTTTCACCAGTGATCACTGTATAACTGTTACGGGTGATGCTGGTTATTTAGTTATTTTTTATAGTGTCAGGGCGTCCGCCGTTTATTACCAAATAAAGGTTTAACACCCTGATCGCCCAGGGGGTGATATAAGTTAGGTTTTAGGGTCAGATAGGGTCTGCGTTGCCTCAGGCAGCATCAGGTTAGTGCCAGTACCGCTAACACCCACGCACGCAGCATACACCTCCCTTAGTGATATAGTATCTGAACGGATCAATATCTGATCTGATCAGATCTATACTAGCATCCCCAGCAGTTTAGGGTTCCCAAAAATGCATGGTTAGCGGGATTAGCCCAGATACCTGCTAGCACCTGCATTTTGCCCCTCTGCCCAGCCCACACAACTGCAGTATTGATTGATCACTGTCACTTACAAAACACTAAACGCATAACTGCAGCGTTCATAGAGTCAGGCCCGATCCCTGCGATCGCTAACAGTTTTTTTGGTTGCGTTTGATACAGTTGCTGACAGCCTAGGAGCTTTTTTACCTGTGAGCCTCACTACTGTACCACTAACTTTAGAGCCCAAAATGGCAAATCAAAGGTACAGTAGTGAAGAGGCCTACACGTTTCTGAGCATGACAGATAGTGAAGAGGAGGTCACTCATCTGTCAGATTCAGGCTCAGAATACAAATCTGTAGACGACATCGGCTCCATGACAGATAACTCTGATGACGGAGTTGTGGTCCCTGCCAAGGTCAGGTATACCAGACCCTGAACTTCTTCTGTTGAGGTGCAAGACCTGCAGGGCTCTCATATAGAGAAGAGAAGTACTAGTGCCGCTATTCCTTCTGGTGAACTGGCAGGCACCAGCGGCCTAGTACACCCTGGTCGTACATCCAGCACTGCAGTAACACAGTGACGTGGCGAGTCCCATAAGTGTAGTTCAAGCTAGCGAGGTGGCAAGCACAAGTAGTGTCCCGCTGCCACCAAGAAAAAGACAAAGACAGGTCCATCATGCTCATAGTGCCCTTCCTGCTGCATTCGCCAATCCTAATTGGGAGCCCACCACTTCTGCAGCACCCGTACGTACCCCCCCCCATTCACTGGCCAACCTGGAATTCATGTGGAAACAGTTGATTTTACGTCACTTGATTTTTATTTGCTGTTTTTCACCGAAGATCTCTATAGCTCTATTGTGGACCAAAGCAATTTGTACACTGGTCAACACATTGCCACTATTCAGTCCTCCCTTTTATGGTCTCTGAATTTAAGACCTTCCTGGACCTATCCCTTCTCATGGGCATAACTAAAAAGAGTGAGTTGCGATCATATTGGTCCATATGCCCATGTTCTCTACTTCCATGGCCAGGGCACGATACGAGCAGATTTTGCGGTTCATGCACTTCAATGATAATTAACTGTCGTCCTCGTGGGGACCCTGCATGCGATCGGCTCTACAAAATTCGGCCCCTCATAAAACAGTTCAACCAATGTTTTGCAGGCTGGTTTACTCCCTATCAAGTTGTCTGCGTTGATGAGTCCCTGATTAAGTTTTCTGGCCGCTTGTCATTCAAACAGTACCTTCCCAGCAAGCTTGCCAGATACGAGGTCAAGATGTATAAGCTCTGTGACAGAGCCACAGGCTATACCTGTAGTTTTATGGTTTACGAGGGAAAAGATAGTCACGTAGAGCCGACAAACTGCACTGACTACATAGGAAGCGCTGGCAAGATTGTGTGGGACTTGGTGTCACCCTTATTCAGAAAGGGGTACCACTTGTACATGGATAATTATTACACAAGTGTGACACTTTTTAGACATTTGTTTGATCATCAGTAGGGTCGAATCGAACATCGGCCGTTCGATAAAACCAGAACTCTGTGGGCCATTCGCATCAAATTCGTGTGATACGAATGGCCCACAATGCACTGCGCCAGTCGCAGTGCATTGCTGGCTGATGATTGGCCAAGCATGCACTGTGACCCCACATGCTTGGCCAATCACAGCGCCGGCAGCGAGGAGAGCCATAATTGGCCACAGGCAGGATGCCTGTGGCCAATTATAGCTCAGGGGGTTTAGTACACGCCCCACACTATATAAGGCTGCCATTGCGGCGGCCTTGTGTAATGTGTTGAGGGGGTCAGGGAGAGAGCTAGATAGGCAGGGACAGTGTGAGATATACTCAGGCTTCTGCATGAGTTGGTGTGTCTTCTGTGCCTCCAGCACAGCCCACTATACACCTGTATCTACCCATATTAGCTGGTGCTCTCTGATACAGCCATCTGCAGGAGTTAGTGTGTCTTCTGTGCCTCCAGCACAGCCCAGTATACACCTGTATCTACCCATATTAGCTGGTGTTCTCTGATACAGCCATCTGCAGGAGTTAGTGTGTCTTCTGTGCCTCCAGCACAATATACACCTGCATCTACCCATATTAGCTGGTGTTCTCTGATACAGCCATCTGTAGGAGTTAGGCCGTGTACACACGGTCGGAATTCTCATCGGAAAAAGCTCTGATGGTTTTCCCTTCGGAATTCCGACGGAGTTTCGCTCAAACTGTCTTGCCTACACGCGGTCACACCAAATTCCGACGGTCAATAACACCACGCCTTAAAAAACGTTTGACTGCACTATAAAAGGGAAGTTTAATGCTTCTGAGCATGCGTCGAATTGTTTCCGAGCATGCGTTGGAATTTTGCGCGTCGGAATTGCATACACACGATCGGAAAATCCGATAGAAAGGTTTTCCGTCGTAAAAATTAAGAACAGGTTCTCAATCCAAAGTCCGTCGGAAATTCTGACAGGAAAAGACTGATGGGCATACACACGGTCGGAAAATCTGATGAAAAGCTCCCATCGGACTGTTTCCATCGGAAATTCCGACCGTGTGTACGCGCATTAGTGTGTCTTCTGTGCCTCCAGCACAGCCCAGTATACACCTGTATCTACCCATAGTAGCTGGTGTTCTCTGATACAGCCATCTGCAGGAGTTAGTGTGTCTTCTGTGCCTCCAGCACAGCCCAGTATACACCTGTATCTACCCATATTAGCTGGTGTTCTCTGATACAGCCATCTGCAGGAGTTAGTGTGTGTTCTGTGCCTCCAGCACAGCCCAGTATACACCTGAATCTACCCATATTAGCTGGTGTTCTCTGATATAGCCATCTGCAGGAGTTTGTGTGTCTTCTGTGCCTCCAGCACAGCCCAGTATACACCTATATCTACCCATATTAGCTGGTGTTCTCTGATACAGACATCTGCAGGACTTAGTGGGTGTTGTGTGCCTCCAGCACAATATACACTACCTAATTGCTAATTTTCCCATCTCCCTGCAGGCCATTACAATGTCTGGAAGGCCAACAAGGAGAGGCAGACAGTCACGAGGCAATAAAAGAGGGCAAGCAGGCTCTGTGTCTAGAGACAACAGTGCTGGTCGTGGACGCGGTGCATCGCCATCAGCACGTGGCCATGGGACATGCGTGTCCTTATTTTCGGCAGCTGGACGTGTTGAGCCGCATCATGCAGAAGACTTGGTAGAGTGGATGACCAAGCACTCCTGATCCTCCTCATCCTCTCTCACCCAGGCTCAGGGTACTGGCAAAGTAGCTGCCAATGCGCCCTCTTCCCTTGTCTCAATGTCATCAGTCACTCCTTCTCTAGACCCACCATGTCCTCCTGAGGAGTCCCCCGAACTGTTTGACACAGTGTTGGGTACATGCTCCAGGAGGATGTCCAGCGTTTTGAAGGCTCTGATGATGATACCCAGCTAGAGGAAGGCAGTAGCGTGAGCGTAGAGAGAGGGGATGCTCAAGGACAGCAATTTGGCAGTCATGTTCCACCAGCTGCAGCATACTGCCAGGTTTGCTCCAGTGGTGAAGAGGGAGGGGATGATGAGGTCACTGACTCCACATGGGTGCCTGATAAGAGAGAGGAGGAGGAGGAGGCACATCTCAAACGAGGCTTAAGGCCAACACACCAACTGAATCACACCTTTTTTGAGACCAGTGCATCAGATCACACCGCTGCTTTTTGCAACATATGTCTCAAGCGTATCTCGTGTGGCCAAAACATCAGCCGCTTGGGCACCACAAGCATGACCAGACATATGTTGACCTGCCATGCAGCTCGTTGGCAAGCGTATCTTAAAAACCCACACCAAAGAACAAAGTGGACCTCTCCTTGCTCCTCATCAGCTGGGATTTCCAACCCCACTATACCTTCAGTCCTCTCTGAAAGCTGCACTGAGAGGAATGAAGGTGTAGAATTAGGTGTGTCGCAGCCAAGTACTTGCGGGCACTGTGCTAGCAGTACACCGATGTCCGATTGTAGCAGGCAAATTTCCCTGCCCAAGCTGCTGGACCGTCAAAAGAAGTTCACTCCCAGCCATCCACATGCCCAGCGGTTGAATGCTAGCTTGGCTAAATTTCTAGCATTTCAACTGCTGCCTTTTCAGTTGTTAGACTCGGCCTCCTTCCGTGAATTTGTGCAGTTCCTCAGTGGCAGGTTCCCAAACGCCACTTTTTCTCACGGAAGGCGATTCCGGCTCTCTACCGGCATGTGGAAGGCAATGTCCATGCCCCGCTGGACAGGGCGGTCAGGTGCATATTACCGCTGACTCATGGTCCAGCAGGCACGAACAGGGACGTTACCTATCTTTCACGGCCCATTGGGTCACTTTTTGGCAGCTGGGAAGGATGCAGAACAAGGTGCAGTAGTGTTGGAGGTTGTTCTGCCACTACGCCTCCAAAATGCTACTACAGGTTGTGATACACCTCTCTCCTCCACCCCCTAATCTTCTTCTTCCTCCATGGCCTCTTCCTGTGCTTTGTCCTTGGAACCAGCGGTGCTCCATAGGCGTTCAAGGGGCTACGCAAGTACGCAGGCAAAAAGATGCCATGCCATGCTTGCGCTGGTGTGTTTGGGGGACAGGAACCACACTGGGGCAGAGGTTCTGTCAGCTCTGCAGGGGCAGGCCGAGAGGTGGTTGAAGCCACGCCAGCTTAAGCCAGTAATGGTGGTTTCCGACAATGGCACCAACCTCCTCTCTGCCCTGCGACAGGGACAACTGACCCATGTGCCCTGTATGGCTCATGTCCTTAACCTGGTGGTGCAGCGGTGGGGCAGTTACCCAGGCTTACAGGATGTCCTGAGGCAGGCCAGGAAAGTCTGTGTGCATTTCCGCCAATCATATAATGCCAGTGCTCGGCTGGCTGAGCTGCAAAAGGAGTTGAACCTGCCCAAGAACCGCCTTATATGTGACATGCCCACCAGGTGGAACTCAACGTTGACCATCCTGCAGCAACTGAACACGCAGCAGAGGGCCATCAATGAGTACCTGTGCGACTACGGCACCATGACAGGGTCAGGGGAGCTCGGATTTTTTTTAGCATGATCAGGGATGCATGCACTGTCCTGTCACCATTTGAGAAGGCCACGAGGATGGTGAGCAGTGACAGTGCATGCTTCAGTGACACTGTACCTCTTGTGTACCTGTTGGAGCATACGCTGCATAGAATAATGGACAGGGCACTTGAGGCAGAAAGAGGAGGACTTCCTTGCCTCTCAAGGCCCCCTTTATCCAGACAGTGTTCCTTCTCTCCCACCCATCACACAGGAAGAGGATGAGGAGGAGGATTGTGTCAGCATGGAGGTGGAGCCTGGCACTCAGCATCAGCAGTCTTTTAGGGATGATTTACAGTCCCAAGAAACCGGTGGACTTGTACGTGGCTGGGAGGAGGTGGCTGCGGATCATGTCGTCCTTAGTGGCCCAGAAGACTCTGGACCGAATGCCTCAGCTACCTACGTTGCATGGCCTCCCTGATCCTGCAAAGCCTGCGGAAGGATCCTCGTATTCTTCGGATCAAGGAGAGGGACCATTACTGGCTGGCCACTCTCCTTGATCTTGCCATCGCAGAGGATGAGACATCTCTGGAAAGCCTTGCAGAAAGGTCTGTGCAACACGTTCCCAGAGACTGGGAGGTTACAAACTCCTGGTCCTGGACGACGAGTTGCTGAGGCTTCGGTCAGTAGCAGAAAAAGCGGTGGGGAAGGTGGCGGTCTGACCGATGCATTCAGACAATTTTTTATTCCGCAGCCCCAAGGTATGATCAGTTCCAGCAACCATCTCCAGCGTCTGATATACATGGTGCAAGAATACCTAGGGGCAAGGTCAGACTTGGACACGTTTCCCACCGAAAATCCTCTGGCTTACTAGGTCTTGAGGATGGATCACTGGCCAGAGCTTGCACCATATGCAATTGAGCTACTGGCCTGTCCTGTATCCAGCGTTCTTTCTGAATGCACATTCAGTGCTGCTGGAGGCTTTGTCACCGATCACAGGGTACGCCTGTCCACCGACTTGGTTGATCAACTGACCTTCATAAAGATTAATCAGTCTTGGATCACCACCAGCTACCATGCACCTGAAGCTGATATAACAGAATAATTTATTTTGAAATGTCACATCCCTTCAAGAGTGCCTATGCTGATGCTGAGTGACTGTCCTGTTATGTTGACTGACTATCCTCTTCCTCCTCAATGATCTTGATGATAGCTTGGAAGAACATTTTTGTTTCTGGGTGCCACCACCAGTGGCTAAGGCCCAATTTTTCAGCCCCTGTTTAACAGGGGCTTGTAATTACAATTTTTTATGCAATGCTTTGCAACAGGTCTCATTGCTGTGCTCCAAGTACAGTATCCGTGAGGGGTTGCAGTGTTGTGGCACCTGCACCAGTGCCTAAGGCCCAATTTTTCAGGCCCTGTTTAACAGGGGCATGCAATTACAATTTTTTATGCAATGCTTTGCAACAGGTCTCATTGCTGTGCTCCAAGTACAGTATCTGTGAGGAATTGCAGTGTTGTGGCACCAGTGCCTAAGGCCCAATCTTTCAGCCCCTGTTTAACAGGGGTGTGTACTTACAATTTTTTATGCAATGCTTTGCAACAGGTCTCATTGCTGTGCTCCAAGTACAGTATCTGTGAGGAATTGCAGTGTTGTGGCACCAGCGCCTAAGGCCCAATTTTTCAGCTCCTGTTTAACAGGGGCGTGTAATTACAAATCTTGATCTAATAATTCACAGCAGGGCCCATTCCTGCGCCCACCAAGAGTAACTGTGAGGGCTTAAGCCCCATACACACGGTCTGACCACCAAATCCATCGGATTTGGTCCGACGGATTTAGTCCGACACTGGTGTTACACACGGTCGGACAAAGTTGTCGGAAAATCCGATCATTCTGAACGTGGTGACGTTTGTTGCCTACGACGGGACTACGTAGAGGCTAGTAGCCAATAGCTTTGGTCTTGTAAGTGATCTGAGCATGCGTGGCACTTTGTCCGTCGGAATTCGCTACACACGATCGGAATTGGTGTGATCGGACTTTGTTGTCGGAAAATCTATCCAGCAGGAGATAGAACTTTGTCCGTCGGACAATCCGATATAAACTGTCCGATGGTGCCTACACACGGTCGGAATTTCCGACAACATTGTCCGATAGGACAGAATCCATCGGAAAATCCGACCGTGTGTATGGGGCATTACAGTGTTGTGGCAACACCGTCCACCACCACCAAAGGCCCAATTTTTCTGCCCCTGTTCAACAATGGCATGCAATTCCTGATATAATAGTTCACAGCAGGGCGTTCCAGCGCCCACCACGAGTAACTATGAGGGCTTACAGTGTTGTGGCAACACCAACATCTAATGGGGCAAATTTCTGCAGAGTATATACGACAGGCCCCTACTTTCAAACATCCAACTTACAAACGACTCCTACTTGCAAACGGAAGGAGAAAACAGGAAGTGAGAGGAAATCTATCCCTAGAAAGGGAAAGTCTATCCTGTTAGATTTAATTTGGGAAAAGGGTGTCTCCTTTCTACTGATGCTTTATCACCAATCCTTGTTTCAATAAAAACCTCACTTTTCCAAAAACATTTGTTATTGGGACGGAAAGTGAGGTTAAATGTTCTTAACAGGTGTACAAACAGCAAAACAAATGTTACAGGGGTGATAACCCTTCCCTATGTTCTCCAAAAAGCTTAAAAATAGATTTTTTGGCTGTAGTTACACTTAAAAAGTTACCTGTTCAAAATTACAAACAGATTCTACTTAAGAACAAACCTACAGTCCCTGTCTTGTTTGCACCGCCTGTATACTGCTGTTCAGAGTATATAGGGTTTTAGGTATAGGGTTTTATTTTGGGTGCGGGGTTCCCCTTAATATCCATACAAGACCCAAAGGGGGTTGGTAATGGGCTGGGGGGGGGGGGGGGGGGGGTGATGGGGTAGCCATGCCATTTTTATGAAAGATTTTCATCCATATTGCCAGGACAAGACATGACATTAAAGCCGCAAGCAGTTTTAAATGGCTTTTTTTCCTTTACAAATGTAATTTTGTGCAGGGACAGTTCTAAACACGGGTAACACATGCCACTTTACAGGCATACTTTAGACACCCCCCAGGTACGATATTTAAAGGAATATTTCACTTTTTTTTTCACTTTGTGCATCATTAAAATGACTGCTCCAGAAAAAATGTCCTTTTTAAAACTTCTTTTTGCATTGATACATGTTCCCTGGGGCAGGACCCGGGTCCCCAAACCTTTTTTAGGACAATAACATGATTATTGGCCGCTATAATTAGCACTTTAGATTTTGAACGTTCGCGTCCATTGTAACTAATAGGGTTCTAACGTTCGTGCAAACTTTCGGTCCGTTTGCAGGTTCTGGTGCGAACCCGAACCAGGGGGTGTTCGGCTCATCCCTATCTCTGGTAGACGATTGGTTCTTCCTGTCACTGTAACTGCCTTCCCGTATAATGTACAGGCAGACAGATTACACGGACATCACCACATCATGGCTGCAATACTTTCCAGGCTCCTAAAAAATTGCAAATTTAAATTTCTTTACTTGCAGAAAATGTGCATTTATAATTTTTTATAAAAGGTGAACTTTTCCTTTAATGAAGAGGACACCTGAGCGTGATTTGTCTGCTCAGAATGCGCTTGTATTGAGCACCCAAGAAATAAAATTCCCTGACATTGCTAAAAGCACCTCAGATTTATATACAGTTTTGGTTAAAATCATGTTTTATTTTATCAGAACAAGTAGATTGTCATAAGCGACGAGGAGATTGGGACCCCAATAAATCCCTTAAACAACTAGTTTTGTTTTTAATTTTTAATTTTATCCAATTTAGTCTCTTAAACAACTAGTTTTGTTTTTAATTTCAACACCCCTGGAACTGTGTTTTCCATGATGGAGATCAGCCATGGAGTATATCTGAGGTGTATATCAGGGTGTGCTTCTTCCCCACATGAGAGATCTGATGTCCAGCAACATTCATATAGAAGACATTTCCCGCACTCAAGACACTAATACATCTCGAGGGTTGTGTGGGGTCCCTGATGTACAGGAAGACAGGACTTCAGTGAGGAACAATTCCCTCACTCAGGACAGGAATATGGATTCTTCCCCGTGTGAGATCTCTGATGTCTGTAAAGATTGGACTTTTGTGAAAAACATTTCCCACACTCAGGACAGGAATACGGCTTCTCCCTCATGTGAGATTTCTGATGTGTGAAAAGATAGGACTTTCGTGAAAAACATTTCCCACACTCAGGACAAGAATACAGCTTCTCCCCCGTGTGAGATCTCTGATGTGTGTCAAGACTGGACTTGTCTGAAAAACATTTCCCACACACAGGGCAGGAATAAGGCTTCTCCCCCGTGTGAGATCTCTGATGTGTAAAAAGATTGGACTTCTGTGAAAAACATTTCCCACACTCAGGACAAGAATACGGCTTTTCTCCTGTGTGAGATCTCTGATGTGTGTACAGATAGGACTTTTGTGAAAAACATTTCCCACACTCAGGACAGGAATACAGCTTTTCCCCCGTGTGAGATCTCTGATGTGTGTAAAGATTGGACTTTCGTGAAAAACATTTCCCACACTCAGGACAGGAAAACGGCTTACCCCCTGTGTGAGATCTCTGATGTGTGTAAAGATTGGACTTCTGTGAAAAACATTTCCCACACTCAGGACAGGAATACGGCTTCTCCCCCGTGTGAGATCTCTGATGTGTGTAAAGACCGGACTTGTCTGAAAAACATTTCCCACACACAGGGCAGGAATACGGCTTCTCTCCTGTATGAGATCCTTTATGCCTATTAAGATGGTATTTAGAATGGAAACACTTCCCGCACTCAGTACAAGAAAACCTTTGATCTGTTGTAAGGGCGACACCGTCTCTCATAGTCTGAGGTTCCTCAGGATAAGAGGAATACGATGGTCCATCTACACTGTGTGGTGTTGGATGGACATTTGAGGTAGTCTGGTTTTCTCCTGGACTATACTGTGTGTTGTCCTCATCTTCTACTTTACAGTCTGGAGACAAAGTGAGACATTCCTCTGAGGTTTTCCTCATCTCCCGTCCATCTACTAAAATAGAAATAAAAAGATTATTACTAGACATGAGCAGATTGGTTCCCCTAAACCAGGACTCCGCCCACATCAGACAGCTTTGTCTCTAAGGATGTTACAATTTCCCCCTAAAGGTAACTAGTAAATGGGTCCTCTGTAGGGCGGCAACTAATGATTATTTTCAGAATTGATTAGATGGCAGATTATTGTTTTGATTAATCGACTAATTGGATAAAAACCTCAAAAAAAGGTTGGTGTATAATTTAGTTAATATTCTTGAATATCTATAAACAGCAGTAAATATAAATATCCAGATATATAGTTGGATATTTAATCCACTCTGAGAATAACAGACAGATAGATGTATTATTAGAGGGAGAATCTGCTACATATCAGAATCAGAGCTCAACATTATTAAAATGTAAAAAAGAGGTAAAACGCTGTTTTGCAGATGATCAGATAGGAGTGTAATATAATATGATGGATGACAGACTCCCTTGTCATAGACAGGTAGGTGGGTTTAAGCTCCCTGCACCTGATGTCACTTATGCTGGCCGTACACAAACTAATTTTTCTTTCAAAAAACATTCATCCAATTTTCTAACCATTAGTGGGGTCAAATTGGCGTTCATTTTCCACCACAGTGATGGGAAAATTCGAAGGAGCAGAACAGAAAATTTTTATCCATCGAACAAATTTTCACACCGTGTATGTGGTTTTTGCTCAGAAGTTACATTCATTTTATAATTGAATGTTAAATGCAAGTGAAATTTTCGAACTACACTCTTCTATTCATTGAATGTACAAATAATTTTAATACAAATATTTGTGTAACTATTCTCATCCAAAAATTGATCTGTGTATTTAGTAGCTGAGGACATGATACAAGAGATGGTTAGAGACTGCAGACATGATACAAGAGATGGTTAGAGACTGGGGACATGATACAAGAGATGGTTAGAGACTGAGGACATGATACAAGAGATGGTTAGAGATTGAGGACATGATACAAGAGATGGTTAGAGACTGAGGACATGATACAAGAGATGGTTAGAGACTGAGGACATGATGCAAGAGATGGTTATATATAAATGGTGGTTGTATATAAAAACTGTAATTTTCGGTATCGGTATTCGACCTAATGCATCCTTCATTTTTGGTTTTGGTACCAAAATTTCCATTCGGTGAACCCTTACTTACCTCCTCGGTGTAATGAATGGTTTTACACAGAGCAGCTCTGATTCTCCTCTTATGGAACCCCCCCCCCTCCCCGGGACTTCTGGCTCCTCCTGCCTTCAGAGTTCCCCAATAGGAAGCCACAAAATATAGTATAGAGTTCCCCCATAGGAAGCCACAAAGTATAGTATATAGTTCCCCTATAGGAAGCCACAAAGTATAGTATAGTGCAGGGCTCAAAATTTCAGGTCCTGAGATACTAGCCAGGCCTTAAGAGTTACTCGCCACCAGTTACCCCACCCAACCCCTACCCTGCCCACCCCTAAACTCAAATTAAATTACATGGTAAGTATAACCCCCATCATTGGTGTCAGTGGATGTTATAATAACCTCCAAAACAGGTATCCGAGCCTGGGGGGGGGGCGCAAACAAACTGAAAAAAAAAACATCAATTGCAGCCACTGTGCCATCAAACGCAGCCACTGTGCCATCAAACGCAGCCACTGCGCCCATCAAACGCAGCCACTGCTCCCATCAACCTGCTGGCCGTGTGCCCATCAAACGCTGCCCGTGTGCCCCATCAAATGCTGCCAGTGAGCATTGACCTGCACTTACCTGTCTCGCAGCAGGTCAGCGGAAGTGTCCTGCACGCTCCTCGAGGTCTTATTCTGTCCTCTCTATCAGGCGTCCAATCACAGCGCCTGATGTTTCAGCCAATCAGGTGACAGGTAACAGACCTGAGCACCTGATTGGCTGAGAGGCAGTTCAGTGTTAGCAAAGCAAATTCCTTTGCTTTGCTAACACACAGCTGAGTGAACAGCGAACGCACAGCATTGCGCTCGCTGTTCACCTTTTTGGGCGCCTATTAGAGCCTATGGCTCTAATCGGGCACTTCCAAAAAACACGCCCGCCACTGTAATTCAGGTGCCGGCAGACACCCAAAGTGGCCAGACACCCAAATAGCGGATGTCAGCGGCGACCATAGATAGTGACATGGACATTCGTTGTACTGTTCATTTAAGCACAAGAGACTCCATTTTGTTCTCACTGCTGAAATGTGTTCTGTAACCTTCACCTAACACACAGACACGTCTCCTCTAGAAACTCTCTACCCCCCCCCCCCCTCCCCTATCCATGTTTTACTTTTGCAATTGTTCTATTCGCTAGCTTTTAATAATATATTTCTATTTGTTTAGCTTTTAATAACGTATTTCTATTTGTTAGTTTTAATAACATCTCACACCACCCCTTTCTTATCTGTGTATAAAATAACATGTAATAATAAATTTCGTCAGAACGGACATTTTAAACACAGTGATTGATTCCTGTGAATCTGTTCCTGCAGCTGCAGTATTAACTTTTATTTTAGAGTCCCAATCAGAAATTAGTCATAACAGTTTTGGCGAGTCAGATATCAGGAGTTTGGCAGAGTTTCCAGAAGGAACCGCGATTCGATCGGGATCATCGGGAACGCAGACCTCTAAATGCCGGCTAGGTAAGCTGTCCTTAAGCTTGCTATATTTCTGCCTTTCCTATGTATTCTATCTGTCGGTTCTCAAGGAAACCAGACCACTCTCGGACCTTTCTGGTTGGGTAACGTGTGTGTGTGAATGTGTTTGTGTCCCCCTTCACGGGTTGGACTGTGTGTGGATAGGGAGAATCCTCTGCAGTTCCCTGCGTTGACTCCTTGTGGGCGACCTGGGTCAGAGGCGCATGGTAGGGTCAGATAAAACTCACAGAGAAGAGACGAGGAGGGTCTCTTAATGAGTGTTTTGTCTATTGTCATAAACCCCTTCTATCCACATAGATAAGTGGAGACTATTCTTGTAAATCTGCAGATTTGCTGTACTATTTGTTTTAGAGGCAAGAGGGTATAGGCACTAGTAGAGAAGACTGGCCAGTAATTATGGGCATTAAAATAAGTAAGGGAATGAAGGGTAAGAGGCCTTCAGATAATGCCCAGCGCAAGATGAGCGCTAGAGAATATATGAACCGAAGGTAGGGTTCCGCCTATACTGAGCCCCTAGATAAATGGGTAGAATGGACAAAGGGAACAGCTAAACCTTTAAAATCTGAAGGGACTTTTGATTTACAAGTATGGCAAACTTTTCTGCACGATTACGGCCCACTACTGTGCAGTGAAGGAACGTGGAGAATAGCTTGCACATGGGAGACAGAAGCTAAAGTAGCAAATCAAACTGGCTTGACGGAGATGTTTAATAAAAGTACTGCCCAAATTTACTACGTTTGGCCAGAAGACTCTGTAGAAGAGGACCCCCCACCTTATGTGGCTGCCAGTTTGGCTTTAAGGGGTCCAAGCACAAAAGCAAAAGAATTAGATTACATGGAACACACAAAAGATGAGCTGAGCAATATAGTAGAGAAGGAGAGGTTTAACAGCTCCATATCAACCTACAAAGAGGGATTTGTCTCATATCCTAGAAACGGATGATTGGCATAAATCAAAAGGCACATATGCAAAACTAAATCTCTCTGAACTTAAGGCTTTGGCCAGAGAAAGAGAGATAGAGTCTGAACTTCCAGGGCAAACCATAATTTCCAAATTGTGGCAGCAAGATGAAGAGAGAAGGAAGGGAGATGCTGCCCCTTCTGCCCCGGTCACAGAGCAATCTGCTTCAGTTTATCCTGTCAGAACCCAATTAGTTTTTGAAGGTAATGCTGTTGACAGTAAGTCTCAAATTAAATGGCATGTACATGGGGAAGCAGAGAGGAAAAGGAAGAGGAAGAGGCAAAGGCAATTTCAGAAATCATGGCGATCGGGGACCAATCATATGCTACAATTGTGATGGGGAAGGACACATAGCTAAATTCTGCCATCTTCCTGACCGTAGACTAGAAAAGAGCTTAGAAGCACCTCATGCTGATCCCAGTACAAAAGCAGTGGATCAGGCATAGGAAAATGGCATACCAGTATCAATCATGTTAAATAGAGGAGACAATGGTCCCGAGACCAGAGTAAAAGTATTTTTACAAGAACTCCCCTATCCTGGAGGAGAAACAGAATTAACCTGTTTAATCGATACTGGTGCAAGCCGAAGTGTTTTTAATATAGAGGACTTACCTCCAGGATTATTATCTACAAATGTTATCTCTGGTGTTGGCCTAACCGGGACCTCTACTGATTTGGTCGAGTCCAAGCCTCTTAAACTCAGGCTAGGACAGCAAACAGAAATTGTCACTAAAGTGTTTGTTTCAGACACAGTTCCTACCAATCTTCTGGGAGCTGACATTTTGAACCAAATTTTAGCAAACATAGACTACACTCCTACAGGAGTCCAAGTGGTCAGTAGTCTGTCAGGAGAAGTTTTAAATTCTGCCTGTGGAGTATTTTTAATCCAAGACTCCACTCCGCCATTTCCACCAGAATTGAAAGTGATTCCCACTGAATTATGGGCCACCAGCAAATATGATGTAGGTCTGCTCGATTGCACCCCAGTCATGATAAAAATAAAACCAGGATCCCATCTCCCACAGATTAAACAGTACCCACTGAGTATTGCTCAGACTGAGGGGATAAAGGATCAAATCACTCAACTGAAAGCAGCACGGGTTGTTGTACCAATTAAGTCCCAAGTCAACACACCCCTGTTCCCAATTGCAAAGAAGCCAAACAAGAAGGGTGGGCAGGTGACATACCGCATGGTGCATGATTTGAGAGCCATTAACAATATAATTGAGGCAGATACCCCGATCGTGCCCAACCCCCACACTTTACTAAGTGGAATACCTGCCTCCAGCACCTACTTTACAGTGATTGATCTTGCAAATGCTTTCTTTTCGGTGCCCCTGCACCCAGATTGCTGGCACCTTTTTTCATTTACCCATGATGCCCAAAAGTTAGCATGGACAAGATTGCCCCAAGGCTGTGTGAGTAGCCCCTCTGAATTTAATACTGCGTTAAAGCAAGTATTGGCCAATGGTCCCCCTCACACCCAAACACAGTTTTGCTTCAGTACATAGACGATTTGCTTATTTATAAAGTAAAGTGACTTAGCGCATAGTATAAATATAACATCAAGTGTTCATGATAAATATATCATAAATATTAGGATAAACTAAGGTGAAAAAACAAAACAAAAGACTGAATAAACAAAAAAATGTCCAAATATATAATATCAAAATCTGTGCCAAGAATGCCGGTGTTTATATATTGGGTAGGGCTCGGGTGCCTATCTTCTAGTCTCTATTGGTATAACACAGGACCGAGTGGGAAGCTGCCAAAACAATCCTAAGTTAGGCTCACAGGACTCTCACCTCCAGATTTCTTTGATACTGCAGATAACCACTTTCTTTTGCTGCTGGTTAAACTCCTCCACACGATGGAATGCGTCCCTTGAATGCCCCGGTCTATTGGTCCAATCCGCTATAAAACCTCATCAAACAGGGAAATAAAGGGGATGGAGGGCAAAGAGGACTCCCATAGTGTAGTAGTTTAAATAAGGTATGGTGTTTATTAAAGATAAAAATTGCGTCCTTACATAAAAAATAGCATAAGCAAGCAAGGAATCAAATAAAGCTCTGTTACACGCCACTCTCACTGCACTTCCGGTTGCGTACTGACGTCCAAACCACTCCCTACGCGTTACGTCACACGTGACTTCTTCAGGGGATGCTGATTGGTCGTAGTGTGGACGTTTAAATAGGGTTCAAAGCGGAAGTAGATCTGCGGCCATTTTGATACACATGTAAACATTGGTGGCCATTTTCGAATATTTTCAACGTGCCAAACAGCGGTGGCCATTTTAAAAGAAATATTTTTTCTTTTTAACTTCCGGGTTAGATCCCCGGAAGCTGGTGTAGGGTCATTCTAGTTTAATTTCCACATCTGATTGCTAATGTGGACTAGTTAAAATCATGGAAGTCAATAAGTGCATGGCTCTAGTTTAATTTCCACATCCGGTTGCTAATATGGACTAGTTAGAACAATAGAAGCCAATAAATGCATGACTCCATTGTTCAGATAGTCTCAACCTTCTGCACCTTTAAAACTGCCCTTGACTAATATAATCAGCCATAAGTAATAGGCTTCCTGTTATAAATGTAGCAGTAACACAATGTGCAAGCTGGGTTCATTACTGCATAGACTGTGCGCCATTTTCTGGTGGCGTCATTCTAGATATAGTGCCCCACCATTCACATTTATTGTCTCTATCTGCGCATGTCTATTGCAAAGACCTACTCTGCTGACAGTCACAACCAACTCATTGGTTAGAGTTGATAGACTCTGGTCCGTGGACCGGGACTGCCAGAGACTCAGTTTACAGGAGACACTCAGTGTTAAATGGCATTTGGGGTATAGTGAGTTGGTACTAAACTAGTATTTAGCCCCAAATAGCCATTTATAAGACTCATTAGCGAAAACAGTATAAGGCATTAGGAAATATCTAACCTGAATAGATATAATACCTATATTGTACATAAAATAGATAAGTTTAAAATGATGTTAATCTAATTATTAAATTATAAAATTCCATATAAAATCCATACAGGATGCCTTACAAACAGATAACAGAACGAATTATAAAATCAATAAAATAAATTAATATAACCAAGCATCCCGGAAATGCAGTAATTCGGCTATATCAAAATCTCCACATAAAAATTATTAAAAATTGCTTAAAAAACAGTTCAAATCAAAATCAACATTCAACCCCTCAGGTGTTAGTGTACGCATCTTGTGTATCCAGAAAGATTCCTTTTGACTAATAGTTCTGGTTAGATGACTACCTCTCCATGAGGGGTTGTATCTCTCTATGCCCCAGAACTGTAATTGTGTGGGGTCCCTATTGTGTTTTCTATCAAAATGTCTAGATACATTATGCTTAGGGGACCCCTTAAGGATGTTACGGACATGTTCTGCTATTCTGATCTTCAATTGTCTTTTGGTTCTCCCAACATATTGCAGATTGCAGCTACATTGCAGCACATACACCACGCCCTCTGTGTGGCAGCTAATAAAGTCCTTTATAGCATAGGTCTGCCCTGTGGTAGTGGCTGTGAAATCTGCCCTTTTAGACTGGAATTTGCGTGCTTTCCGGCAGGCATTGCAGTTTTTACAGGGATAGAACCCTTTACCATTAAAAAAAGTAAAACTCTTTTTTGTAGGAGGTTCAACAACTGACTTCACAACCAGATCCCTCACGTAGGGGCTCTTTT
Source organism: Lithobates sylvaticus (assembly GCA_028564925.1). Taxonomy (NCBI): domain Eukaryota; kingdom Metazoa; phylum Chordata; class Amphibia; order Anura; family Ranidae; genus Lithobates; species Lithobates sylvaticus. The sequence continues at coordinate 557,382,912 of CM053028.1, read as the reverse complement.
GTAGATGATGTTGGGTAATACAGGTAAAATGGATTTGAGATCCTTATCGCTTCTCAACACATGCCAGTGCTTCTTTATCATTTTCTCTACTGCTTTATGCTGCACATTGTAGTCCAGTATTAAACATGGTGCCTCAGTAAATTTGGATGTTCCGACTTTCGGTTTATCTTGTAGCATGGCATCCCTATCCATGTTTCGGACTTGGCATATTTGATTATTGATCACAGATTCATCATAACCCTTATCTCTGAATCTAGTGCCAATAAGTTGAGCTTGTATTCTAAAGTCTTCTTCCTTAGAACAGTTTCTCTTAATGCGTACCAATTGGCCCTTAGGTATATTAAAGAGCCACGAGTTGTGGTGGCAGCTTTTGGTTGACAGATAACTGTTGGTATCCACATTTTTAAAAAAGGTTTTGGTGACTACCTTATCTCCTTCAATGACTATATTCAGATCGAGAAAATCCACAGACTTATTGTCTATCTTCCAGACCAAATTTATATTCTTCTCGTTTGTATTGAGGTTATTCAGGAAGTTTTCTAACGACTGATGGCTTCCATTCCATATTATAAGTATGTCGTCGATATACCTTTTATACAATGTCAATTCTGCCGGCATGTCCTTGTACACAGCCTCTTCCTCCCAGTAGGCCATAAAGGCATTTGCGACACTTGGGGCAAATTTTGCTCCCGTCGCAATCCCTATGGCTTGCCTATAATATGCCTGATTATGCCAGAAATAGCTACATTTGAGGCAGAAGTCTAAACATTTGGTTAAAATTTTTCTTTGTTTGCATATTAAGGTGCTGTGTGTTTTCAAGAGCCATTTAATAGCAGTACAGGCCTCATGATGTGGTACTATCGTATATAAGGAGGAAACATCTGCCGTAGCCACTAATGTTCTCCCCTCAAGGACTGGTACTGTCTGCAATAATTGTAATACATGTTTGGTATCTTTTAAGTAGGCTCTCGTTTTTTGTACTGCCGGTTGTATAAATAGGTCTAGGTATTCTCCTGTTCTTGATGTTAATGAGTCAATACCATTTACTATTGGTCTCCCCGGTGGACATTCTTTACTCTTATGGATTTTAGGTATAGTATAGATGACCGGTGTCCTGCAAGCTTCTGGTATCAAATACCTTGCTTCCTTCTTGTTTAAAATAGCCTTTTTCAGTCCCAGGTCTACTACTCGTTCCAATTCTTTTTTAAAACTCCTCGTTGGATTCCCAAGCAGCTTAATGTATGTGTTCTCATCCTGTAGCTGTCTGTCAAGTTCATTCATGTACTGTTCTTTTGACTGTATCACCACTGCTCCTCCCTTGTCTGCAGGGCGTATTACAATGTCTTTCCGTGCCTGAAGCGATTTTAACCCCGTCTTAATATGTATAGGGTCAAAAACTTTTTTAATTTCAAGTGACTGTAGATCATCCAGTACTAGCTTTTTGAAGACCTTAATATGATGATTATTAGCTACCTGCGGATTGTATATCGAGTTGTTTCGTAGCTGGCTATGTACAGGTAGTTGTGGGTTTTGTGTCAAATAATTTGTAGTTTGAAACGGGTTGCCCAAAAAATATTTCTTAATATTAAGTTTCCTAATAAATTTCCTTATGCCTATATAAGTATCAAACTTATTAAGATTTTTAATCGGGGCGTGTTTGAGTCCTTTATCTAAGACGGAGAGTTCTTCAGGGGTGATGGTTTTCCCACTGAGGTTTACTACACCTTCTCCTTTTACTCTCTTTTTCGTTTGGACTCTCTTTCCCGCTCTGCAGCCTCTCTTTGTTCGGAGTTGTCCTCCATCCTCTCTTCTTCCATCTGTCTTCTTGGTGAGCGGTGTTGTTCCCACGCCGATCTCCTGGGGGAATAATCCCTCCTTTCTCTGTCTAAAAAAAAACCCTGTGCTGGTCTATCATATTGATACTGATAGGTAGGTTGTTGATAATATTGTTGTTGTTGATTTTGATAATTTTGAATAGGCTCGTATCTGTTTCCAGTGGGTATAGGGCTTCTATCTTGTCTTCCTTGAGTATAATAATGGGGTTGTGGTGGAGGTGGCCCTCTATTATCTCTAGGATTTTGATGCCCATTGTTATAAGGCTTCTTAAAAGGTTTTTTAAAAGGTTTTTTCCAGGTCTTCTTAGGTGTTTGTTGTCCATATTGTCCCATATGTCTCTGTTCTTGATATGGTCTAGGTGTCTCCTGATATGTATTCCGTTGGTCATATCCAGATCTGGTAGTTGCTTACATATTTCTTTCCCATCTTGGTCCATCAGATGGATGTTGTGCTGTTGGATCCTGTATCCTCACTTCCCTTATGGGTGTGACATAAGTGGGGTTCACTGGTGCTGGTTCATTTTTATTTTGCCACTTAAATGTGCGTCCGGCTTTATAATCAGCTACATCTCTCTGATATTTTTTCATTTTACGTTGCTGTACTTCCAGATCTTTAGCAATGAGGGCCTTGTTTAATTGTAGGGCTAATTTTTTAAAATCTGCTGTATCTTTATGTGGATCCAGTTTAACCTTTATTTCTTCGATTGTCTTCTCGATCGCTTGGGTTTTTCTCTGTTTCCTTTTTAATAACAGCCTCAGGCAGTCGATACTTCTACTATTAAAAAATTCGTACTACTCCTCCATGGATTCTGTGTCTACCAGTCCATCATTGGGAGGTATATCCCATCTGAGGCGTCTGGGGACTATATTTTCTCTTATGTAACGTTCAAACGTATTAGTGTCCCACCAAAGATTCACCTTTCTTTCCATTTGTTGTCCCAATTTACGCACTAGACCTTCCAAGTCTGTATTGCGTGTTTTGTTCTGTATATTGATCACCTCATCTAGATTGACATTCCTATTCTCCATAAACGTGAATAGGTCCATAGTGGCAGCAAAGGGGAAATGTGTATGACTCAAAAATAAAGTGTAATGTGTCCTTCGCGCCGCTATAAAGTCGTGTATAAATTATCACTAAAAGTGCTAAAGTGCAAGTGCTAATTATAGTGAATAAATGAGCATAAGACAAACCAAGGTGATAAATATATACGAATAAATAAATAAATAATGTTGTGTTATAAAAATTGCTACCTGCCGCAAAATCTAACATGTGCACAAACACGATTGAGTAAAAGTATAAAGTAAAGTGACTTAGCGCATAGTATAAATATAACATCAAGTGTTCATGATAAATATATCATAAATATTAGGATAAACTAAGGTGAAAAAACAAAACAAAAGACTGAATAAACAAAAAAATGTCCAAATATATAATATCAAAATCCGTGCCAGGAATGCCGGTGTTTATATATTGGGTAGGGCTCGGGTGCCTATCTTCTAGTCTCTATTGGTATAACACAGGACCGAGTGGGAAGCTGCCAAAACAATCCTAAGTTAGGCTCACAGGACTCTCACCTCCAGATTTCTTTGATACTGCAGATAACCACTTTCTTTTGCTGCTGGTTAAACTCCTCCACACGATGGAATGCGTCCCTTGAATGCCCCGGTCTATTGGTCCAATCCGCTATAAAACCTCATCAAACAGGGAAATAAAGGGGATGGAGGGCAAAGAGGACTCCCATAGTGTAGTAGTTTAAATAAGGTATGGTGTTTATTAAAGATAAAAATTGCGCCCTTACATAAAAAATAGCATAAGCAAGCAAGGAATCAAATAAAGCGCTGTTACACGCCACTCTCACTGCACTTCCGGTTGCGTACTGACGTCCAAACCACTCCCTAAGCGTTACGTCACACGTGACTTCTTCAGGGGATGCTGATTGGTCGTAGTGTGGACGTTTAAATAGGGTTCAAAGCGGAAGTAGATCTGCGGCCATTTTGATACACATGTAAACATTGGTGGCCATTTTCAAATATTTTCAACGTGCCAAACAGCGGTGGCCATTTTAAAAGAAATATTTTTTCTTTTTAACTTCCGGGTTAGATCCCCGGAAGCTGGTGTAGGGTCATTCTAGTTTAATTTCCACATCCGATTGCTAATGTGGACTAGTTAAAATCATGGAAGTCAATAAGTGCATGGCTCTAGTTTAATTTCCACATCCGGTTGCTAATATGGACTAGTTAGAACAATAGAAGCCAATAAATGCATGACTCCATTGTTCAGATAGTCTCAACCTTCTGCACCTTTAACCACTTCAGCCCCGGACCATTTGGCAGCCAAAGGACCAGAGGTCTTTTTTCAATTTCGCACTGCACTACTTTAACTGGTAATTGCGCGGTCATGCAATTTTGTAACCAAACGAAATTTGCGTCCTTTTCTTCCCACAAATAGAGCTTTCTTTTGATGGTATTTGATTGCCTCTGTGATTTTTATTTTTTGCGATATAAACGGAAAAGGAGCGAAAATTTTGAAAAAAAAAGAGATTTTCTACTTTTTGTTATAAAAAAAATCTAATAAACTCAATTTTAGTCAAACATTTGGGCCAAAATGTATTCAGCCACATGTCTTTAGTAAAAAAAATGCCAATAAGCGTATATTTATTGGTTTGCGCAAAAGTTATAGCGTCTACAAACTAGAGTACATTTTCTGGAATTTACACCGCTTTTAATTTATGACTGCCTATTTCATTTCTTGAGGTGCTAAAATGGCAGAGAAGTACAAACCCCCCCCCAAATGACCCCATTTTGGAAAGTAGACACCCCAAGCTATTTGCTGAGAGGCATGTTGAGCCCATTGAATATTTTTTTTTTTAGTCCCAAGTGATTGAATAAAGACAAAAATAAAAAAGATTTTTTTTTTTTTTTCAAAAAGTTGTCACTAAATGATATATTGCTCACACATGCCATAGTTATATGTGGAATTGCACCCCAAAATACATTTTGCTGCTTCTCCTGAGTATGGGGATACCACATGTGTGGGACTTTTTGGGAGCCTAGCCGCGTACGGGGCCCCGAAACCCAAGCACCGCCTTCAGGATTTCTAAGGGTGCAAATTTTTGATTTCACTCCTCACTACCTATCACCGTTTCGAAGGCCATAAAATGCCAAAATAGCACAAAACCCCCCCAAATGACCCCATTTTGGAAAGTAGACACCCCAAGCTATTTGTTGAGAGGCATGGTGAGTATTTTACAGCTCTCATTTGTTTTTGAAAATGAAGAAAGTAAAGAAAAAAACATTTTTTTTTTCTTTTTTTCAATTTTCAAAACTTTGTGACAAAAAGCGAGATCTGCAAAATACTCACCATACCTCTCAGCAAATAGCTTGGGGTGTCTACTTTCCAAAATGGGGTCATTTTTGGGGGTTTTATGCCATCTGGGCATTCCATGGCCTCCGAAACTGTGATTGGCAGTGAGAAGTGAAATAAAAAAATTACACCCTTAGAAAGCCTGAAGGCGGTGATTGGTTTTTGGGGTTCCGTACGCAGCTAGGCTCCCAAAAAGTCCCACACATGTGGTATCCCCGTACTCAGGAGAAGCAACAGAATGTATTTTGGGGTGTATTTCCACATATGCCCATGACATGTTTGAGCAATATATCATTTAGTGACAACTTTTTGTAAAAAAAAAATATATATATTTTTTTTTTTTCATTATTCAATCTCTTGGGACAAAAAAAAAAAATATTTAATGGGCTCAACATTGCTCTCATCAAATAGCTTGGGGTGTCTACTTTCCAAAATGGGGTCATTTGGGGGGGGTTTGAACTGTCCTGGCATTTTATGCACAACATTTAGAAGCCTATGTCACACGTCACCCACTCTTCTAACCACTTGTAGACAAAGCCCTTTCTGACACTTTTTGTTTACATGAAAACATATTTTTTTTTTGCAAGAAAATTACGTTGAACCCCCAAACACTATATATAATGTTAAAGCAAAGGCCCTACAGATTAAAATGGTGGGTGTTGCATTTTTTTTTTCCACACAGTATTTGCGCAGCGATTTTTCAAACGCATTTTTTGTGGAAAAAATACACTTTTTTTTATTTTAATGCACTAAAACACACTATATTGCTCAAATTTTTGATGAAATAAAAAATATGATCTTAGGCCGAGTACATGGATACCAAACACGACATGCTTTAAAATTGCGCACAAACACGCAGTGGCGACAAACTACATACATTTTTAAAAGCCTTTAAAAGCCTTTACATGATACCACATTAGATTCACGGAGGAGGTCTACTGCTAAAATTACTGCCCTCGATCTGACCTTCGCGGTGATACCTCACATGCATGGTGCAATTGCTGTTTACATATGACGCCAGACCAACGCTTGTGTACGCCTTTGCGCAAGAGAAGGGGGGGCAGGGGTGCTTTTTTTTTTTTTTTTGTTTTTTTTTTTATTTATTTAGCTTTTTTATTTTATTTTTAAACTGTTCCTTCCATTTTTTTTCTTTGTTATGATTTTTATTGTTATCTCAGGGAATGTAAATATCCCCTATGATAGCAATAGGCAGTGACAGGTACTCTTTTTTTGAAAAAATTGGGGTCTATTAGACCCTAGATCTTTCCTCTGCCCTCAAAGCATCTGACCACACCAAGATTGGTGTGATAAAATGCTTTCCCAATTTCCCAATGGCGCGGTTTATATCCGGGAGGGGGGACATTCCCTCCCACTGCTTGTAAAAGCAGTCTAGAGGCTAATTACCCGCTAGAATTGCTTTTACATGAAAGCCGATCACTGGCTGAAAAGAATGATACCAAGATGATACCTAAACCTGCAGGCATCATTCTGGTATAACCATTCAAAGTCCAGCAACATACTGGACATATATTGTAATCTTTTTTTTTCATGCAGCCTCTTGGCTGAACGAAAAAAAGAGATTGATTGGTGGGTATGCCCACCATTAGAATACCTCCCTTCATCCACCCACTTCTAATGATGGGCATACATGCACCATTTATATATGCCGATGCATGGGGGCATCCTCCCGCAAAAGTTATGCCGTGTACACACGGTCGGAATTTCGACCGTATGTACGTGGCATTAGGAGCCAATCGCTCCTCCCCCCCCCCTGCTGCCCCCATGCTTCGGCATATATGCTCTTTTTTTTAACTGTGGTGGTGAAATCACCTCCTACAGCGTTGGAGTCGCGGCTTTATGTATCGTGGGAGCAAACGCTGTTGCTGTCAAGATAAATAAATCCGCGTTGCAACTGAATGGCGCACCTGAAAACAAAAAAATGCTTAACACTAAAACACAGTAAACAAAATTACATACCTGAAAAGCAAGCATGATAAAACATAATAAAACATAATAAAACATAATAAAACATTGCAGAATAGAATGGAGTAAAAAAAGAGCAACAATAGAGAGAGAATAGAGTGAGAGAGAGAACAATAAAACGACAACTATTTTTATTTTTTTTTATTTTTTTGAGATTCACAGGTAAAAAAGCTCCTGACTGAAGCGACTGAATCAAAACGCTACCACAAAAAAAATGTTAGCGATCGCAGGGATCAGGCCTGACTCTGCGAACGCTGCAGTTATGTGTGCTTAGTGTTTTGTAAGTGACAGTGATCGATCGATACTGCACTTGGGTGGGCTGGGCTGGGCGGAGGGGGAAAACGCAGGTGCTAGCAGGTATCTGGGCTGATCCCGCTAACAATGCGTTTTTTTTTGGAACCCTAAACTGCTGGGACGCTAGTATAGATCTGATCAGATCAGATATTGATCTGTTCAGATACTGTGCCACTAAGGGAGGTGTATGCTTTGCGCGTGGGTGTTTGCGGTACTGGCACTAACCTGGGGCGACGCAGACCTTATTTGACCCTAAAACCTAATTGATATCACCCGCCGGGCGATCAGGGGGTTAAACCGTTATTGGGTAATAAATGGCGGGTGCCCTGACAGTATAAAAAATAAAGCTAACTAACCAGCGTCACCCGTAACAGTAATACAAAAAAAAACTGGTTACCTAGCGACACTAATGCAGCGATCAGAAAAACGATCGCTTAGTGACACTGGCAAAAGGGGGTGAAAGGGTTAACTAGGGGCAATCAGGGGGTTAAAACCTTTATTAGGTAATATATGGGGGTACCTGACGCTATATAAAAACCTGACGGGGAACCTAAATAACGAAATAACTAACTGGCTAACCAGCGTCACCAGTGACAGTTATACAGTGATCACTGGTGAAAGGGTTAACTCTAGGGGCAATCAGGGGGTTAAAACCTTTATTTAGGTTGTAATATGGGGGTACCTGACCTATAAACCTATTTATGAACCTATATAAACATGGCGGTTACCTAAAAAAAAAAAAATGGTTACCTAGCGACACTAATGCAGCGATCAGAAAAACGATCGCTTAGTGACACTGGCAAAAGGGGGTGAAAGGGTTAACTAGGGGCAATCAGGGGGTTAAAACCTTTATTAGGTAATATATGGGGGTACCTGACGCTATATAAAAACCTGACGGGGAACCTAAATAACGAAATAACTAACTGGCTAACCAGCGTCACCAGTGACAGTTATACAGTGATCACTGGTGAAAGGGTTAACTCTAGGGGCAATCAAGGGGTTAAAACCTTTATTTAGGTTGTAATATGGGGGTACCTGACCTATAAACCTATTTATGAACCTATATAAACATGGCGGTTACCTAAAAAAAAAAAATGGTTACCTAGCGACAGCAGTGACACTAATACAGCGATCAGAAAAACGATCGCTTAGTGACACTGGCAAAAGGGGGTGAAAGGGTTACCTGGGGGGCAATCAAGGGGTTAAACCTTTATTAGGGGGGGGTAGGGGGCTACCTTGGACCTAAAACTAACTGCACTGACAGTTATTACAGTCACACTGACACTAAATGCAGTGATCAGTAAAAAAATGATCACTGCAATTAGTGACACTGTGACTGGGGGGGGGGGAGGGGGTGATCTGGGGGGTGATCTGGGGGTGACAGGGGGGTGTTTTGTGTGCCTATGTGTACTGGTGTCAGTGTACTGTTGGTGCACTAACCTGTGTGTGTTGACAGCTCGGCGTTCCGGTCACATAGACCGGCGCACCGAGCGTGACATCACTTCCTCTGCCTGTGTTTTGATTGACACAGACAGAGGAAGCATCTGATTCGCCAGGAGCGATCGCGAGGGGGTGGCCAGAAACCACTGGCCGTCCCCTCATCCCGGATCGCTCCTGAAGCGATCCCGTCCGTCCCCGCCGGCCGGGGGGGGTCCGATCGGACCCCCCACGCGCCTGAAGAATGGCACGTACAGGTACGTGGTTCTGCCTGTACGTGCCATTCTGCCGACGTATATGTACATGGGGCGGTCGGGAAGTGGTTAAAACAGTATAAGGCATTAGGAAATATCTAACCTGAATAGATATTATACCTATATTGTACATAAAATAGATAAGTTTAAAATGATGTTAATCTAATTATTAAATTATAAAATTCCATATAAAATCCATACAGGATGCCTTACAAACAGATAACAGAACGAATTATAAAATCAATAAAATAAATTAATATAACCAAGCATCCCGGAAATGCAGTAATTCAGCTATATCAAAATCTCCACATAAAAATTATTAAAAATTGCTTAAAAAACAGTTCAAATCAAAATCAACATTCAACCCCTCAGGTGTTAGTGTACGCATCTTGTGTATCCAGAAAGATTCCTTTTGACTAATAGTTCTGGTTAGATGACTACCTCTCCATGAGGGATTGTATCTCTCTATGCCCCAGAACTGTAATTGTGTGGGGTCCCTATTGTGTTTTCTATCAAAATGTCTAGATACATTATGCTTAGGGGACCCCTTAAGGATGTTACGGACATGTTCTGCTATTCTGATCTTCAATTGTCTTCTGGTTCTCCCAACATATTGCAGATTGCAGCTACATTGCAGCACATACACCACGCCCTCTGTGTGGCAGCTAATAAAGTCCTTTATAGCATAGGTCTGCCCTGTGGTAGTGGCTGTGAAATCTGCCCTTTTAGACTGGAATTTGCGTGCTTTCCGGCAGGCATTGCAGTTTTTACAGGGATAGAACCCTTTACCATTAAAAAAAGTAAAACTCTTTTTTGTAGGATTTGCTTATTTGTTCTGATACAAGGGACATTTGTAGCAAAGAAACAGTAAGCCTTCTCATGTTTCTCTATAACAAAAACAACAAAGTTAGCAAAGATAAGCTACAATACTGCCAAGAGAAAGTGATCTTCCTGGGTCACTGCATTTCACATGGAATCCGTCACCTAACCCCAGTTCGAGTTAAAACTCTACAAAAATTTGAAAAGCCAAGAAATGTACGGCAACTACGTGCCTTCCTGGGGTTAGTGGGATATTGTAGGGACTGGATTCCGAATGCATCAGAACTTTTGGCTCCTCTATATGAGGCTACCACTAGAAATCCTTTCAACCTCACATGGGAAAATGAATTGCAGATGAAGGAGCTTATTAAAATTTTGTCTGAAGCTCCCGCCATTGGACTTCCTGACTATACTAAAACTTTCTCATTGTTCTGTCATGAAGTCAATGGATTTGCTGCAGGTGTACTCACCCAGCTACATGGAGACAAACAGAGGCCTGTGATGTATGTATCGGCCTCATTAGACCCCGTCATCAAAGGCTCCCCCAGTTGTATGCGAGCCATAGCAGCCTGCATTTTGCTGCTAGACAAAGTAACTGAGCTTGTACTAGATTCTGCTCTGATCCTGTATGTACCACATGCAGTACAGGAAATCATGAATCAAGTAAATACCAGACATGTGTCTGCCAGTAGATTTGACAAGTACCAGTCTGCTCTTTTTGCTCCATCGAATTTAACAATCAAACGATGTGTTACTTTAAATCCGGCAACTCTTCTTCCTATAATTGATGAGGAAGATGCAACAAATGGTACTGATGTAGAACCCGAGAGTTTCTCTCATGATTGTATGGCTCTGATGGAGGTAGAAAGGGCCTCTGTCACACCAGCAAAAGATGAGCCTTTATCAGATTGTGACACACACTTATTTGTAGATGGTTCCAGATTTTACACTGATGATGGTCAGCCACACACAGGGTTTGCTGTAACCACTACAGACACCATTTTACATCAGGAAGCATTGATACCCCAGATGTCAGCACAGGAAGCGGAGTTGTGTGCTGTAGTCAAAGCATGTCATCTCCTAGAGAATCAAAGGGGAAACATTTACACTGACAGCAGATATGCATTTGGAACAGCTCACGATTTTGGGCCTATCTGGAAAGCACTGAATTTTCTGACTAGTGCAGGGAAGCCAGTGAGACATGCAAAACTCATAGAGCGGCTATTTGAGGCCTTTCAGAAACCAGCAGAAGTTGCCATCTTGAAGGTAAAAGGGCATGCAAGGGGAAATGACATGACAGCCAGAGGAAATGCTTTGGCGGACCAAGCGGCAAAGGGTGCTGCCCTTATGGCATTTGGAGTCACACCCACTGTAGGGGTCGCCCAGGTAGCGGGGTCAGATTCCCCTCATCAAGAGCAGTGGGATGTAGAAACTCTAATTCAGTTGCAGAACCAGGCCCCTGATGAAGAGAAGGATAAGTGGATAAAATGTAATGCTACCCAAAATCAGCAGGGCCTGTGGAGCGCTGACAACAGGTGGTGTCTACCCAGGAGTTTGTACCCAGTTTTAGCACAACTGGCACATGGCGTCAGTCATCTTGCTAAGGGCGCGATGGTGGCACTTACTGACTGCTATTGGATAGCACCTGGATTTAGTGCATTTGCAGCCAGGTTTTGTGCTTCATGTCTCACTTGTGCTTTGCACAATGCAGGAAGGCCTGTCCATGTTCCCCAAAAGCATTCTCCTAAGCCAGATTTCCCTTTCCAAAGAATTCAAATAGACTACATTCAGATGCCCAGAATAGGCACCTATGAGTTCGCTTTAGTTTGCATTGACATGTTTTCGAGCTGGCCTGAATGCTGGCCAGTAGCCAAAGCAAATACAAAAACAACAGCAAAGAAAATTTTGAATGAAATAGTTTGTAGATATGGAGTTCCTGAAGCTATTGAGAGTGACAGAGGAACCCATTTTACTGGGGAAGTAATGAAAGAGGTAATGGAAGCCCTTCACATACAGCAAGCTTTCCATACACCTTATCATCAACAAAGTAGTGGTAAAGTTGAGAGACTTAATGGAATTTTGAAAAACAGATGTGCAAAAATTAAAGCAGATACGGGAAAAGGATGGGTGGAAGCTTTGCCATTAGCCCTATATTCTGTACGAACTACCCCTAAACAACCACATGGGCTGTCCCCCTATGAGATTTTATTTGGAGATGAGATTTTATTTGGAGGGCCACCCAAAACAGGGCTATATTTTCCCCAACAGTTGCAGGCTTCTCACTCTAGTCTGTTAGAATATGTTCAGATTTTGCAAATAACATTGAATAAAATACATGAAGGTGTTTATAAATCTATCCCCGACCCAGATTCTGTTTCAGGTATTCACAGAATCCAGCCAGGTGACTGGGAAGTGGTCAAGCGACACGTCAGAAAGCCACTAGAGGGGGCGTGGCCTAGCGCGGCATGTGAACAGACCTGTTCCACGGAGCTCCCGCCGTTGATCCCGCATATGATCCTTGCCTCACAGCACAACTCGCCTTAAATCACCCACAACGGACACCGGATCAATCCCTGAGCCTCCTGGATCGTATTGAGCCGGCCGAGCGGGGCATGATGACAAGGGGAAGCAAGGGATAATGCGCAGATGCGCTATTGGTTTTTCCTCAGTTTCCACAAAATACGTCAACAAATGTGGTGCTACCTGGCTTTGCTATGTGTTATGTCATTTTTATCTTCACTGCACAGAAGGGTGATGATGCATAGATGTACTAATGATAGTATGTTGACCGGGGATGGGGTTACCCCCCGCACATGCAGGATGATATCTAGACACAAAAGATGTCCTCTACGCCCTTAATATCCTGGAATGTCCGGGGGGTAAATGACCCACTGAAGAGATCCATGATCTCAGCAGGGCTACGTAAATTTCACCCAGGCATTGTTGGGCTACAAGAGACCCATTTAACTAGGGACACGGTCGGATACCTGCAGTATGCATGGGTCGGGAAGGCGTATCACTCCACCCACACCGCCTACTCGCGTGGGGTGAGTGTATTGATCCACAAAACACTTGTATACCAGGAACTTGACTCCCTCATTGACATTGACGGGAGGTTTATATTTTTATACTGTAAACTGTATACCATAACCATGATTATAGCGTTTGTTTATATACCTCCACCATTCTCCAGAGAGGTGCTACAGCTGCTGATATCTTACATAGGAAATAAGCCAGACACTCCAATACTGATCATGGGGGACTATAACTGCTATTTAGACCCCAAACTGGACAGACACCCTCCGGTACCGCCCCCTAGGGGTAACAGGGGAACTGCTCTGAGCAGACTGGCAGAAGAAATTGGATGGGTGGACATATGGCGGGTCCGCAACCCACACTGTAAGCAGTTCTCCTGTTTCTCTAAAACCCACGGCTCCCTTTCTCGCATAGATCTATGTATAGGTACCCCGAATGTGGTTAACCTCACTTCTAAGGTTGAGTACTTTCCACGTGGAGTCTCAGACCACTCCCCACTGGGACTGTGGTTAATTACCAGACCGGCTAGTACACTACCCAGGGCCCCGTGGAAGTTAAATGCCTTTTGGCTCAAACTGTTCACCTCCCAAGACCGTGTAGATGCTAAAATCACAGTCTTCTTTCAAACACATAGACTTCACCCTGACCCACTGCAAAAATGGGAGACATTGAAGGCATACCTTAGAGGGATATTCATAGAGGAAATACAAGTAGTTAAGCATAATTCTTCGGCCCTTCTGGACCAGGTGGGTGATCAGGTGAGGCAGTTGGAACTTTCATATGTAACTAATCCAACTGAACAGGCAAGAGAGGCATGGATGTCGGCCCAGGACTCCCTGGACCGTCTGAGATCCTCTACGGCTGACAAAAAACGTTTTTTTACGAAACTTGCATTTTATGAGGAAGGGGAACAGACAGGCAGACTCCTGGCTAAAATAGCAAGGTCCCAGCAACACTCCCCGGCTATTGGCGCTATCAGAGCCGCCAATGGTAGGGTGGTCAACACACCTGAGGCCATTATCTCTGAGCTGGCATCTTTTTACAAAAACTTATATGGGTCAAGAGATGCTTACACAGATGAGGAATTAGAAGTGTATATGTCAAACAAGAATGTAAAAGATTTCTTAATAAGCCAGTATCCTGGATTGGACGCATAAATACCCTAAAGATGGTCCTCCTCCCCAAAATAACGTACAAATTTCAGATGATACCCGTTGCACTATCACAAACATACCTCAGGAAACTCAAAACCATAGTGATGAACTTTATATGGAAAAACAAAAAGCCAAGAATATCCTTTCTAACATTAAAACAGGAAAAAAAAAGAGGGGGATTGGGAATACCCGATATTCAACATTACTATAACGCTGTAGTGCTATCCAGAGTAGTGGAGTGGGTAAGGGACACAAGGGAAAAAAGGTGGGTGAGCATAGAGAACACACTGTGTAATGCACGTTTGAAAGATATAATATGGAATCCCCCAAAATTTAGAGGAATAGGAACTAACACACATGCACTGACACAAAACACTTTAAGAATTTGGGATAAAGTTTACAAAAGCCTAAACGGAGATTTTAATTCACCTCTAATAGCGTTAAAAAATAACGAGATGTTTGCACCAGGGAGTGAAAAAACGGGGGGTAATTGGATTAAAAATGATAGGGCACAACTAAGGGACATAATGGAGAATGGAAAATTAAGAACACTACACGATTTAGAACACAAGAAAGAGCTAATGGTGATAAATGAGTGGCGGTATCAGCAGCTAGGTCAGTTCGTAAAGAAGTTACCACAACCAAATAGATTAGAACTAGATCTGACAAAACTGGAGCGGATATGCACAGCAGAAAATACAAGAAATACAATTTCTAAATTATATAAATTACTGATGACGACTGACGAGCTGGTGATCCCCCCATTCATTGTCAAATGGCAAAGGGAACTAGGAACACAGAAAAGCACTTTGAAAATAGGGAAAATAATGCAACTGACACACAATTCTGCGGTAGACATGAAGACAGCAGAGGTAAATTATAAGTGTTTAACAGGCTGGTATGCGACCCCAGACAAAGTAAGTAGATACCAAACGGGAAAATCCCCTGATTGTTAGAGAGGGTGCGGGGAGGTCGGAACTATGGCACACATCTGGTGGCAATGTCCGAAAATTAAAACGTATTGGGTAAAGATAATAGACTTAGTAAAAGAAATCACTAAAAAGACACTGGAGTATGACCCGTGGGTTATCCTGTTTCATGGAACAGATGAAGGGGTAGTGAAATACAGGGAATCATTAGTACCACATCTCTTAAACGCTGCAAAGCGACTTATACCTAAGAATTGGAAAGGACTGGACAGCCCACAAATCTGGGATTGGATAGATGCAGTAGAAGAAACCTATAGGATGGAAAGTTTGAGAGAGGAGGTTGAGGAAAAAGATACAGGGTTGAAAGGAAAATGGGACTGTTGGAGAACCTTCAAAAAGTCATGGAGCCACGCGCAAGAACTGAGGCAATAATATCAACACGAGCAATGGAAAATTATATAAGGCAGAGTAGGAACATATTGATAGATAGAGAGGTCCGAGGTGGGTGGGGGAGGGGAGGAGGGGGGGCGGGGGGGGGGGGGGGGGGGGGGGGGGGGGGGGGGGGGGGGGGGGGGGGGGGGGGGGGGGGGGGGGGGGGGGGGGGGGGGGGGGGGGGGGGGGGGGGGGGGGGCGGGGGGGGGGGGGGGGGGGGGGGGGGGGGGGGGGGGGAGTAGGGGGAAGGGGAAAGTATTGAGGGGGTAAACAAATAAAAATAAATGTAAAAACCTGATGTTAATTATAAAATAATATTACTATGGAGAGGAAAAAAAAAAAAAAAAAAAAAGTTGCCACAAATAAAGTGACTTAAGCCACAATGATGTGAAAAGGAGAAGGGACAGAGATGAACTCTCAAGTTGAATTAAGTCTCTCAAAAGATATCGCTGAAGTGGCAAAAAAAAAAAAAAAAAAAGAAGTGTATATGTCAGATATGGATTTGCCCATGTTAACCGCCACAGCTAGGGAACAAATCAGCGCCCCTATCACTTTAGAGGAACTACAGACAGCAGCCAGCTCTTTCCCCACGCATAAGGCCCCCGGGGAGGATGGTCTCCCCATAGAGGTATATACCAACTATGGAGAACAGCTACTACCAGAACTCTTGAAAGTGTTTAATGCCTCCCTAGAGTATGGGCAGTTGCCGGAATCTATGTCTAGAGCTAATATAATACTTTTACTGAAGCCAGGAAAGGACCCGGTTGACCCTGGGTCATACAGACCTATATCCTTGCTCCAGAGCGATGTAAAACTCCTAGCCAAAGTGCTGGCGCTCAGGGTCAACGGGGTAATAACTAGCATTGTCCACCAAGATCAGGCTGGCTTTATGCCGCAGAAATCTACAGCCACAAACCTGAGGCGACTGTTACTTAATATGCAATTACAAGGGGACAAGGGGGGACACAGGGCTCTCTTGTCCCTGGATGCCAATAAAGCATTTGATAGTGTCAGCTGGCGGTATTTATGGGCAACATTAGAAAAGTTTGGCTTTGGAGAGAAATTTATAGCATGGGTGAAGTTGCTGTACACCTCGCCCCAGGCGACTATTAGGATGGCCGATAGGATGTCCCCGGTCTTCGCACTCGGCAGGGGGACGAGGCAGGGATGCCCGCTGTCCCCGCTGCTGTTTGCGATAGCCGTGGAGCCACTGGCAGCCCTGGTGCGGGCAAGTACCTGCATCCAGGGGTTCCAATATGGCACGACACAGGAAAAGATCATGTTATATGCTGACGACATGATGCTTTTTCTGGGAGACCCTTCACAATCCCTCCCCGGGGTCATGTCCGTCATAAAGAAATTTGGGCAATTCTCTGGCTTAACCATAAATTGGTCAAAATCAGCGTTGATGGTGCTGGACGGGGGTGGGGAGGTGGTCCTTCCTGACTCCTGCCCCATTCCGGTGGTGAGCAGCTTCAAGTACCTGGGAGTGCAGGTGTCACCCTCAATATACACCCCTTGCTGTCCAGGTTCAGAGACAAAATTAACACCTGGAATGCCCTTAAAATGTCACTTGCAGGCAAGGCCAATTTAATAAAAATGATACTAATGCCCCAGTTGCTTTACTTTCTCCACAACTCTCCAGTGGTAATACACTTAAAAATCTTTAGAATAGTAAACACTCTCTTTAGAAGACTTTTATGGCACAATGGACCCCCCCCCCCCCGAATACGACTGGAACAGCTGCAGCAACCAAAGGACAGCGGAGGGCTGGCACTCCCCAACCCTTGGCTGTACTACATAGCGGCCCAGCTGCAACATTTGATCGGCTCCATGTCCCTGAACCCGGGTGGCTCGTCGGCGCAACTGATGCTGATGGCCCCACGGGGCAGAGACCATACCGGCGGGGCTGGAGGCACAAATGTTCTCGAAATCTAACAAACAAACCCTGACGCTTTCATTGGTACAAAAGATATGGAATAAGAGTAGACAGTTTCAGGGGGTGCAGGGGTTTACGGAGTACAGCCCAATATGGGATAATAAATCCTATGTAGAACTGGTTAAACTACAGCAGGGTCCCAGATGGCGTGCCTGGGGGGTGTCCCTACTGTCCCACATATTTGAAAACGGAAAATTGCTGTCCTTCCAGGAACTGCGAGTGAGGTTTAACTTACCCGTCAATATGCAATACTACTACATACAACTACAACACGCAGTCAGGGCACAGGGGAACACGGTGGAGTGGATACAGTCACGCACTCCAGTGTTCCAGGTGATGCAGGCAAGCACGGAAACGGGGTTTATCTCCCAATGTTACCAAATGCTGTTAACGAAACATTTGCGGACATTCCCAAACAAAGCAGAGGACAGGTGGGAGAAGGACTTAGGTCAAATATCAGGGGATCAGTGGATAGAAGCTATGCAAGCGGTAACTACATGCTCCCTCAATGTAGCGCAGAAAGTCTCCCAGCTCTACATTCTATTAAGAGTCCATTATACCCCGACCAAACTGCATAAAATGGGTAGATTGCCAGACCCACTCTGTAACCGATGCAGGAGACAAAACGGTGACCTCATACACCTCTTATGGAGATGTCCAAAACTCCATCGATATTGGAACGAAGTGGTGAACACACTTAATGGAGAGTGTCAGACAACAATCCCTGTGGACCCCCTGTGCTGTCTGCTGGGGGTCCTCGAGGATATAATCCCTGAAGAGACAATTAGAATAGCAGTATCCAGAGCGCTGTTCCAAGCTAGAAAGCTAATATTGATGGGATGGAAGTCAATACTGCCACCGACCATTACCTCCTGGATAGCACACATGGGGAACACACTCCGAATGGAGAAGTATATCTATCAGCACAGAGGTAGCCCAAGCAGGTTCGAAAAGATATGGTCTAAATGGCTGGACACCCCAGGTTTGAGTCCCAGGGAACTAGTCATATCAAGACTCTTGCAATGTTCATAAAATGCAATATGTATATCTATGTAAGCAATCTGTATATGTTATTAAGAAATGCCAAAAAATAAAAAGGAAAATGTATCTGTTACAAACATATGACACGAAACTGTTGAAAAACTTATGTACAAAGGAAACTGTTGTGATATGTTCAATGTTTAATAAAAACCTTTCTGATTTTAAAAAAAAAGAAAGCCACTAGAACCAAAATTTGACGGACCACATTTGGTGCTTTTGACGACCGGTTCCGCTGTCAAGTTGGAAGGAAAGCCTACCTGGATTCACGCCAGTCACTGCAAGAAAATCCTAAAGTGATGATATCCTTTGAAAAAATTATGATAATGTTTCTTTTCTTTTTGTTGTTTGTGAGAACTGAGACATGGAAAAATAACCCTTTCATCCAAATGTTAAAATTGTATGTAACCCATAGCAACGCTAGTAACTGCTGGGTGTGTTCTCACCTAAATCCCCAAACAGGAACAATACCCATGATAGCAGTGCCTCTCAAATTCACTGATCTAAACAGGACCAGAATAAATGGCTCATACATGGTCTCCACAGCTAATGAGCACAGATCAGTGACTTTGATGTTTCAAAACAGATAGGCACTCCACAGATTTGTTTAAACATTACATGCCCAGTTAAAACTACATGTAAACGGTTGGGCAATTCAGATTGCACCGGAGCAAAAATTACAGTTTATGGAGGAAACTATGGTCAATATTATCATATCCCAGATCCAGAACTAAATAGAACCCTTTATAGTACAAATTGCTCACAGTTCCCAATATGTCAAAATATTGGTTACCTGGGATTCCAGGTTATTGCTTCCAGTTATTTAGAAGCAGGCATACCATCCATACGTAGAGGGATATATTATATATGTGGAAATAAAGATTACGCCTGGCTTCCTGCTAATGTTACAGGTACATGTTATATTGGGAAGTTAGCACCTGCTTTGGCTGTTCGCAAAGATACAGTGCGTCCAGATCAAAGTCCAGAATACCCTTTAGTGTTCAAAAGAGAGCTGTTCACTAAAGGTGACATGGCATGGTCATGGTTCCCTTCCTGGACAGGATGGGGAATTGAAGCAATGAAAAGAATAAATAATTACACTAGAATTGTAGATGAAATGATTAACCTTACAACCACTGATATAGGTTTATTAAGTGAAGAAATGGCTCAGATTAAAAAATTAGTATTAGAGCACAGACTAACTCTAAATTATCTCACTGCAGCTCAAGGTGGGATGTGTAAGTTATTTCGCACTGACTGTTGTATATACATTTCTGATAATGAGGACATTATTAAAGGGCATCTTGCTAAGATAAGAGAACTACAGAATAAGGCCAGAGATATTGCTAAAGATGGATGGAACCCCTTTAAGGGTTTAGGAGGTGTTGGTGATTTTTTATATAGCATAGCAACATGGTTACAGAAACTAGGCACTTACATTGCGATGTTCCTATTTCTCATATTTGTCATTTACTTCCTCATCAGGCTGTGCCTCTGTGTGACTACCCGCTGTATCAACAAATTGTCCACCAGCCCTGATGAACCCGTTGTTATGAGAAAGCTAGGAGAGAACTGAACAGGACGCCGCCTCTCTGCGCCAATGTAACAGGAGTTACCAGCAATCGGCTGAATGTAATGTGGAGAATAATGGTGTCAAATAAACAAAAGGGAGGAAATGACATGGACATTCGTTGTACTGTTCATTTACGCACAAGAGACTCCATTTTGTTCTCACTGCTGAAATGTGTTCTGTAACCTTCACCTAACACACAGACACGTCTCCTCTAGAAACTTTCTACTCCCCCCTCCCCTATCCATGTTTTACTTTTGCAATTGTTCTATTCGCTAGCTTTTAATAATATATTTCTATTTGTTTAGCTTTTAATAACGTATTTCTATTTGTTAGTTTTAATAACATCTCACACCACCCTTTCTTATCTGTGTATAAAATAACATGCAATAATAAATTTCGTCAGAACGGACATTTTAAACACAGTGATTGATTCCTGTGAATCTGTTCCTGCAGCTGCAGTATTAACTTTTATTTTAGAGTCCCAATCAGAAATTAGTCATAACAATAGATAGATTCAGGCAATGCCTGAATCTATCTATGGTGATAGAGAAGTGCCAGGAGAGAGGGGGCGGTGCTCCTGTGCCCTTTATGGATGCACTGCCACTGCAGTGGACACATTAATAACCGCTAGCACAGGTGTCAGTATTAATAGCCCCCTCTCCTACATTGGTGGTTAGTGGCATTGAAATGTCCCTCCCCATAACCCCCTCCCCCAATGTGGGGGGAGGGGGTTAACTTTCACTGACATTACCACAAATGCAGAAGGGGGTGGTGGGTTAAAATTTCACTGCCATGAGGACCTATGCAAGGTGGGGTGGGGGATGAGGAGATTAACATTCACTGCCATGAAGACCAATGCATTTGGGTAGTGTCAGTGGTAGTGAAAGTTCCCCCCCACCTGCATTGGTGGACATTGCAATGCTAAACCCTTCCTCAATTTCAGCCTGTTCCAGTCCCATTGCCCTAACGCTATGGTGCTGGACAGAGAGCCAGAACAATGAAAAAAGTTGTTAGCTGAGCTTACCTCAGCACACACTCGCTCCTTATAAGTTCACATTACCCTCTTTCAGGAGTGCACGTGGACGGGCGGACAATTCAGGCAGGTGGGCGGGTGAGCAGGCGGGCTGTTCTAATAGATGGACAGGCGAGTGGGCGAGTCAGCAAGCAGACGATTCAGGCAGGTGGGCGGGATCTCAGAAGACTGCTGCATCCCCATCCCACAAACAACAATGAGCAGCCAGAGCCTGAAACTGCCAGTCTTAAAGCAGGAGGGAGAGGGAGCAAAATCCTCCCTCCAGCAGCCATTGGAGCCTGCACTGTGTGGTGCTCGGAATGATAGGAGTGACGTCAGCGTCACTCTTATCGTTCATTCAGGCAGCTGGACACTGTCACACTCATCTGCTCTCAGAGCCCCCACTCCACTCGCCCCTAGCTAATTTTCACTTGCAAAATGTGAAATTTTGAGGGCTGGTATAGTGTGCACCTATAGGAAGGTACAAAGTATAGTATAGAGTT
Source organism: Lithobates sylvaticus (assembly GCA_028564925.1). Lineage (NCBI taxonomy): Eukaryota > Metazoa > Chordata > Amphibia > Anura > Ranidae > Lithobates > Lithobates sylvaticus. The sequence continues at coordinate 557,361,310 of CM053028.1, read as the reverse complement.
CCCCTATAGGAAGCTACAACGTATAGTATAGAGTAACCCTATAGGAAGGTACAACGTATAGTATAGAGATCTCCTATAGGAAGTTACAAAATATAGTATAGAGTTCCCCTATAGAAAGGCACAAAAAAACTTCTGCCTTTAGAATCACTTGCTTCCTTCTCTTGCCCAAGACTACATGTGCCATGAGGCATTGCTCCTCACACATTCAAGTTCTCGGGCATTTACTGACATGTATGGATGTTGTACTGAGCTGTATTTTCTGATGTGTAAAGAAATAATGCATTCTCTATGCAGGCCAATAAATTGCTTGACCAACTAATCGATTATGAAAATAGTTGACAACTACTTTCATAATTGATTAGTTTTTTCAGCCACACATCTCTGAATCTCCTACCAGTTAAATTTCTTTATTCATGGACCTTAGTCAGAGAGTGAGGAAACAACGAGAGCTGTCTTTTATAGGAGTGACAGTGATGAGGGGATTGTAGGACGAGTGTCCCTACCCCATCTATCACTCATTGCCATCTACCCAACACAAGAAGTCCTGCACTTCCTTATTTAGTCCATGATTTAGTCATGAATAACAGCAGGGCTGAGCCCCACCAGAGGTCAGAGATTGAGGATGGGGGAGAACAACCAAGATGAAGACTGAACTGATCCTGAAGGCCACCATCATTGGGTTATTGACTCCTCCCCCATTATCACTTTCTGTTTAAGGTTCCAAAGCTTGAGGATGTTATCACATTATTATCAACATGGAAAAGTCTGTGCTCAAATCATCAGATATAAAATGTCCAGCTGGAAGAAAATGGGTGTAAAAGAAGTCAGGACTATGTAATGTAGAACTTATTATATAAGATACAACAGCTAGGATTTTATAGTATCAGAATAATGTAATGTACAACAGAGTATATAGTGCAGGGGTCAGGAGTAAGTAATGTACATCATAGAGTATATAGTGTAGGGGTCAGGAGTATGTAATGTGCAATATAAATTATACAGTGTAAGGGTCAGGACTCATAATATTGGTGTTCAGTAATCAGTGGAAGATTAAAAGTTTACATGAGACAGGTTGCAGAAGTCCCACACCACTGCCTCTTATCTCCTGGGACTGCACTCAGTGACTTGGGTCTGAGATTATACAGACATATCCCTCCACCCGGAACAACCAGCAAATAACAGAACTAGTAATCCTGGGAGAATTGTTCTGTCAGACATCTTGCCATACCCGGGTATGGGGCAGAAGACCCAAACCACATACCCCAGGTGCCTAGATCTAGTAACATCTATGGTGAAAATGAACATTTTGCTGCCAGCTAAACCCCAGAATCTCCATAAATCCAGTCTAGATACATAAATTGTGTCTGCAACAGAGAGAAGGAAGATTATCTGAGAAAAATACAGGAAAACAGGATGGGGGAACACAGCTCAGGAAAGTGACCAGGGCATTACAGGCTGATCTCACCCAGTCCCCGCCCTACTGTGGACCAATCAGTGAGCAGTATGGGTGGAGGAATGTATTTAGTGTTAATGACCCACCTGTGCTGATCTCTGTAGGAGTGTCCTCCTCTGTAAATGTCCCCGTTATTTCATCCTCCTCCATAGACTGCTGATCATCCCTCACATACCTCTCTTCTTCTGCTTTAACCTCAAATTCTATATCAATTGGATCTCCACTCTAAACCAAAAAAAATGAGAGATAATAGTGTTGATTTACTAAAGGCAAATCCACTAAACACTACAAGTGCACATGGAAGTGCAGTCGCTGTAGATCTGAGAGGAAGATCTGAAATTAGGGGAAACTCTGCTGATTTCTATCATCCAATCATATGCAAGCAAAAATGCTGTTTTTTAATTTTCCTTCTATGTTCCCCTCAGATCTACCGCGACTGAACTTCCAAGTGCACAGTGGATTTTCCTTTAGTAAATAAGCCCCCGTCTCCTCAAGTTCATGTTCTAGATGATCCATCCCACCAACCTTGTAACAGTGAGGGATGGTGTGATCTTCCTGTGTGAAATCCCAGGAATACAGAGGGTGGGGACATCTTTCTGGTGGGTTCCTGGTATTAGGTGGCTCCATCATATCCTTGTGTCCTTCTGAAAACTCCTCCATCACTCCATCCTCCTCTTTAACATCATAATTATCATACCCGAGTTTTCCACTCTGAATATATAATAAAACATTCATTGTAACAATCATGCTGTGTACAAATCAGAATTACCAATAATTGTCAATAATCTACCTGATGATGGTGAGGGATGGTGTGATCTTCCTGTGTGGAATGCCAGGAATACAGAGGACGAGGACATCTCTCTGGTGGGTTTCTGTAGCTGGATGACTCCACCATGGTGTCCTGGTACAGATCTTTGTGTTCTTTTGGAAAATCTGACTCTTCCATCACCCGATCCTCATCATCCTCCTCTTTTATCTCTTCTTTAACCTCAACTTTAAACTCTCTCAGGTTTCCACTCTTAATATAGAATAAAATGACATCAATTGTAACAATGCAGATAATGTACAGATCCTAATGATACTATCAGTGATTGTTCCTCATCTACCTGATAATGGTGAGGGACGGCGTGACCTTCCTGTGTATAATCCTGGGAATACAGAGGATGGGGACTTCTCTCTGGTGGGTTCCTATTACTGGATCCATCTGTAGGAAACACACACACTGACTGAATACATTGTTTCTATGTGTTTATCAGATGATGGGGGATCTAGGTGGAGCCTCCGTACTGCTCTCTCCTTTACAATAAAGTCTCTTATTACCCGGTGATTGTCCATCATGACGTCCTTGTAGAGATCCTTGTGCCCTTCTAAATACTCCCACTCCTCCATGGAGAAATAGACAGTGACATCCTGACACCTTATAGGAACCTGACACACAAATGATACAGTCACCATCCAGACACATCTCTTATCTGTTACTGGATAATGTCCCAGAATTCCCAGCACCGCTCACCTCACCTGTCAGCAGCTCCATCAGCTTCTTGGTGACTTCTAGAATTTTCTGCATGTTGTGTCTCTCAGGTTTTAGGGAGTCACATGGAGGCACTGTGATGGTCATATGATCACCAGACTTCACAAGAGGAAATCTCTGTTTTGGAGAACCAATAGGAATATCATGTTAGAATCCAAGAATCCTCCTTACCTCTCCGGTCAGGTCTGTGTTTTATTAACCACTTGCCGCCAGCCGCATGTACATTTATGTCGGCAGAATGGCACGGCTGTGCAAATGGGCGTACCTGTACATTGCTTTGACCCTGCCTCTAGCTCTGTAAGTGTGATCGCGATTGTGAAGAATGGGGAAAAGCAAATGTAAACAAGCATTTCCCCGTTCTGCCTAGTGACGCTGTCACTGATCACAGCTTCCTGTAATCAGGAGCAGTGATCAGTGTGGTGTCACGCGTAGCCCCTCCCCCCCACAGTTAGAACACATCCCTAGGACACAATTAACCCCTGCAGCACCCCCACCTGGTTAACCCCTTCACTGCCAGTCACATTTACACAGTAATCAAAGCATTTTTAATGTCACTGATCGCTGTATAAATGTGAATGGTCCCAAAATAGCACCAAAATTTTCCAATCTGCCTGCCATAATGTCGAAGCCACGATAAAAATAGCTGATCGCCGCCATTACTAGTAAAAAAAAAAAAAAATATTAATAAAAATGCCATAAAACTATACCCTATTTTGTAGACGCTATAATTTTGTGCAAACCAATCAATAAACGCTTATTGCAATTTTTTTTTACCAAAAATATGTAGAATAATACATATCGGCCTAAACTGAGGAAAAAAAAAAAAATATATATATATATATATATTTTTTTGGGGATATTTATTATAGCAAAAAGTAAAAAATATTGCTTTTATTTCAAAATTGTCACTCTTTTTTTGTTTTATAGCACAAAAAATAAAAACCAGAGGTGATCAAATACCACAAAAATAAAGCTCTATTTGTGGGGAAAAAAGTCTGTCAGTTTTGTTTGGGAGCCACGTTGCACGACCGCGCAATTGTCAGTTAAAGCAACGCAGTGCCGAATTCTCAAAAAGTGCTCTGGTCTTTGACCAGCCAAATGGTTCGGGGCTTAAGTGGTTAATAGAGATAAGAGTGATGTCATGTGACCTCCCAGAATCCTCCTCACCTCTCTGGTCAGGTCTCCGTTTTATTAAAAGAGATAAGAGTGATGTCATGTGACCTCCCAGAATCCTCCTCACCTCTCCGGTCAGGTTTGGTTTTATTAATAGAGATAAGAGTAATGTCATGTGACCTCCTAGAATCCTCCTCACCTCTCCGGTCAGCAGGTAGATGATCTCCAGGGTGAGGTTTAGTATCTTCTCAGTCATGTGACTCCGGTCCTCCTCCATCCTAATTGGTGACATCATTTGATCTATACTGGTCTCCTTGTAGACGTATAACTTTGGGAAACGAAAGTAAGAATTATTTGGATGGTTTTGGTTACACAATAATAGGATATGGGTGTGGGGGGGGGGGGAATAGGAGGGTTGCTGTACATTTAAGAATTACTGCCTTCATGCCCCTCTAAAAATGTCCCCGTCTATTTTGTGTCTGCAACATATTTCTTGATCAGTGAGATGGTGAGGTGAAGGGCCTTCGCTTGCTGGCAGGAGTTCTTTAAGAAGGTCATAAAATTAAGTGTAGGTGGGGTGGGAGGACCATCAGAGACCCCTATGAGACCTAAAGCCACCTCTTACCTGAGAGCCTTGCAGCCAGACTACCCTCTTAGAGGCCCCCACAGCCCTTCAGCCCCCCTAACCTCTCAGAGTTGTTCAGCCTTATTACTTCCTAAGAGACCCCCAAAGTCCTTCAGCTACACTTCCTCCTCAGGGGTCCTAGAGTCCTTCAGATGAAGTAAACCTTCAGAGGCTTGCAGAGTTCTTTAGTCCCACTACCTCCTCAGAGACCCTACTTTACTCTGAACAAGTGGCGGAACTACCATGGCCGCAAAGACCACACCTGCCACCAGGCCCTGGCATTCTGCCACCACGGGGAGGGCACCGAGACAGCAGGAAAGAGTCCTGAGATCAGTGGAGTCTTCCCGATGATTGCCAAGTAGGATTGCTGAGAACAGGGTGTGAAGTACATTCAGCCTTTGCAGAGCCCCCTTGCTGTCCCTGATCTGCCCCCAACATCAACAACGGCTTGAAGTTCTACATACCGAATGGACTCTGCGCCGGCTCTGAGGGACCATTTACTGATGCTAGCTACAGGGTGCAGAGCATGGCGAGTGCCTGTATGTGGGGTGGGGGTCCTCGGTGTGTGTGGGCCCTTGAGATGTGTGGGGACAGGATCAGCTCTCTGCACATCTCCAACTCCTCTCCTACCTCTGCCATTTGCTCTCTGGGGTTTCTGCTCAGCCTTCTGCCCCCCATCTCTTCTCTTGTGTCCCTTGCAGGTCTGGCCATATTATTGCCCCTCCATCTGTCTCACCCATTTCTATCCATCTTCCTCATCTCATCCCTCTGTCACCCCTGCCTATACCCCCCTCTGACTAGCACCCCAGTTGAGACCCCCTTTCCCCCATTCCTGTACCTCATCCCACCCTTTGTTATCACTTGGAAACTTTAGTGGCTGCATTGTGCCAGATTTGGGGTCACAAAGAGCAAAACACTTCGCTGGGCACTGCAGGAAGCGATCGGTGGATGTGAGCCCTGTGCATGCGATCGGAGGAGGTGAGTCCTGTGCATGCGATCGGAGGAGGTGAGCCCTGTGCGTGCAATCGGTGGAGGTGAAACTACCAGGTCGCAAAGGTTGTATTTGCGATAGGGCTCTGCTGTTCCACTATCATGGGGGGGCAAAGAGAGCAGGAAAGGGTCCCACTGCAGAAGTAAAGGGCAACATAATCAGTGGAAAGGGCCCTAGGACCAGTGGAGCCCTTCATGGTTTCTAGTTACACCTCTGCTCAGAACCCTCAGTATTTTCCTCCCTTTGACACCAATGATGGATCATATTCTTCATGGAAGGCTGGGGAATGTTTTCTTCCTCCCAACCAGCAATGTAAGGGGCTCTATGCTCCATACTCCTGACCCCTGCATTCCATCATTGTGTTGGCTGCATATTGTAATGATTGCCCATTGGCTGCCTGTGTAGTGTAATAATTGCCCTTTGTAGGCCATGTATGGTCAGGATGGTCATTGTCGTGTCTATTTATTGTCAGTGCTGTTTGTTTATAGGACCATATTACTAGAATTTATCTCCAAAATGAAGAGAATGTTCCGGCCCTATAAATAGGTGAATGTTCTGACCCTGAAGGGGTTAATCTACAAATAAATGCTGGGGCAGTGCTTGCACTATGGACAAAATATCTGAACCCACAACATGATAGTTCCAATAAAACTTTCTGATAACAAAGTGTCAGACAACTCCTGGGGTAACCTGGCAGCACTTACAACCCCGGCTGTAGATGATAGGTGTGCTGGGCTCTGTAGTCCCACAGAGTTCATGGTGCCTGTGAAGCAATAGATGCTTCTATAGCAGTAAATAGGGAATACCGACATAAGGAGCAGAAGAGCCAATCCATTACCAGAGTACTCAGGCAGATGGTGGGCCGGATTCCCCTTAGATGTAAACAGAGAGGGCGCCTCTCCTAACCTACCCCCACCTAGATTCCTTAACCATTCATAGCCCAGAATTACATCTTCTATATCATCATATATCACTAAATTCATACAAAACTTTATTTGTAACCATAAATAACTGGTAGAATTATATAAAAATGCATAAAACAGATGAATCAAAAGCAAACAGCTCAAAATCAATATTCAGTCCAGCTGGAACAATTGTATTCAGCTGAAAAATCCATTTTGATTCCCATCTGGATGTCTTTTTGATAAAATTCTCATCTCATCACATCTCATTTGATAAAATCCAATTCTCATCTCATCCCATCCCCCCAAAATCCAGTCCCTTTCAGTGTCTCTGGAGAGGGCGCTGATCATTCCCGTGTAAAATCTTACAGAAATCTTCCCTAACCCCAAACTTTAATTATCATTTCATTCCCCCCACATACAATGTCTGGAACCGACATTTACTGACATCAATAACTCCCCTCGTGGTACAGACTAAGGAGGAGCTCCAACATGTTCACACAGCCCACGTGCAGAGCCCACCAGTAAGTCGGCACAGCGCTAATCACAGGCAGTGAGACATTGTCCCGATGTGGGGCTGCAGATATCAGGAAATGTCTCACTGCCTGTGATTAGCGCAGCGCAGTGCCGACTTCCTGTCGGGCTCTGCACGTTGGCTGTGCGAACACGCCGGAGCTCATCCTTAGTACAGACCATAAATTCCCTCATTGTAATATATGGGGTTATTCTACATTTCCACACTATATATGTGTGTATCATCATCTGCTGGAGATAAAATACATCACAGTGACTATGGAGGAAGAGGACGGACATGATGGGGGGGGGGGGTTACTGGGTGTAAATAGAGGATAAGATCTTATTACCTCCTCTGCTGCCACTTCCAGCAATCTACTTCCTCCCAACTCACCTCTCACCTGGAGCTTCCTGTGTGTACCTGACATCACTTCCTGTCTTCCATAGAGACTTCCTGTCTGTATGCCATAGACAGGGAGTTTGGGTAGAGGTGAGATCACCATCTTGTGGAGCTCAGAGGAACTGCAGCCCTGGGAAATATCTCGTAGTGTAAACACGGCCTTGTGCTGTGTGTATGTACTATATATACTTGTGTAGCGGGGGTGTTCCCCTTTAAGGGACGAGACGTTTTGCTAGCAGCAGTAGAGGACAGAACTACTGTTCCCAGAACCCCACTGGCTGGGAGGATGTTTTATGTTTGCGGAGAGACAGGAAGTTCCGGGTGAGAGGGAAGTGAGGGGGGAGTGCGGACCTGTGCTGTTCCAGGCCTGAAGCCTGGGGCCTTACAGCAGACCAAAGAGCCTTCCACCCCACTGCGAGCCTGGGTGGCATCAGACTTCCATCTTGCTACAGTTCGTTGGGTCGGGGACCCGATCACAGGAGCTGCTGTGGACGAGGCAAGATACAGCCAGGGGAAGTCCCGGACCGAGGACAGTGTCCGGAGTGGTGAGCGAGCGAAAGCTCATCTTGTAACTGTTGCTTTATACCTTGTGCCTATTAGACTTTCGAGGCTCATTACCTCAAGTTGCTGAAGATTGTTTCCCCTTTTTGTGGATTACAAATACATTGTTTGATTCTTTATGTGCACCACCTCTACAGATCCTGTGCCGGTGAAGATTTTATGTTCCATCAAGGACTGAGCTCCATGATTAGGGATCAGGCTTGATCCGTTAGGTAGTCACAGTTGGTTGTCGCACCACAGTGGTGCTTAGGTAACGGTCACCCCACGTGGCGCTCCGTCCCCCATTGCGGATACACATACATACAGTTATATCAGTGTAATACATACTGCAGGGACCTGCTTATGTGTTGTAAACCAAATGTTTGATGCATGTTACCACTTTTAAACTACCAGAAGTAAAGACAGTTATATCAGCTAAAAGATTGTCTGTGAATTTGAGTCACTCACACACTTAGAGCATAAGTGATTTTATGTGTATTGCTGTATATATTAACTGTGCCAGAGTGGGTAGAGCAGATTGCCGGGGGGTTGGCGGAGCTGTACTCAGGGACCCAAATCAAACTTGCAGCCCTCTTAAGTGAGGGTATCGCTACACGTATAGATGGGGTCATCTCCACTCCCACCAAGGGGGATAGAAATATATTACTGCTCGGGGGGAGACATTTTGGCCCCTTTGATTTTGCAAAGTTTTTGGTTTCTGTCTGCCTGAGATCCAGACACATCAGTGGCAGCCCCGCAGCACCAATCCTCCTCTCCCTTACTGTTGGCTTCCAGAGCTTTTACCTATAAGGGAAGGGGGCCCTTTAACTCCCTGCACATGCTTCTCCCTGTCTCCACTCTGGATCCTCCACCCTCCCCCTTGTGCAGAGCTCGGGATCAGCTGTCCTGGTACAGTGAGTGAAGGGAGAGAACGGTTTCAGTAGTGTGGAGAACACAGGAAGTAGAAGTAGCAGTGACAACCCGCCCAGAGCTCCATCACAGACATCAGAACTGTGCAGGATTTCTTCCTCCTCTGTAACTGTGAGTCACTCCCCCCACAGTCCTCCTAGCTGGGGGTATTCTATTACTGGAGGGGGAAGAGGGTAATTACTGTATTTGGGTCCCTTCTTATCACCCCCCAGAGTCCTCCTAGCTGGGGGTCTTCAATAACTGGAGGGGAATTCCTGTATTTGGGTCCCTTCTTATCACCCCCCACAATCCTCCTAGCTGGGGGTCTTCTATAACTGGATTGGGAAGAGGGGGATTCCTGTATTTGGGTCCCTTCTTATCACCCCCCCCCCCCACAGTCCTCCTAGCTGGGGGTCTTCTATAACTTGAGGGGGAAGGGAGGGGAATTCCTGTATTGGGGTCCATTTTTATCATCCCCAGTCCTCCTAGCTGGGGGTCTTCTATAACTGGAGGGGGAATTCCTGTATTTGGGTCCCTTCTTATCACCCCCCCCCCCACAGTCCTCCTAGCTGGGGGTCTTCTATAACTTGAGGGGGAAGGGAGGGGAATTCCTGTATTGGGGTCCCTTTTTATCATCCCCAGTCCTCCTAGCTGGGGGTCTTCTATAACTGGAGGGGGAATTCCTGTATTTGGGTCCCTTCTTATCACCCCCCCCCCCATAGTCCTCCTAGCTGGGGGGGGGTCTTCATTAACTAGAGGGAAGTTCTTATGTTCCTGGATGGGGATCCTCTCTTACCACCCCCCCTTTTCAGTCCTCCTAGCTGTAGCTCTTGTTTAACTGGGGGGAGGGAGGGGAGTTTCTGTATTCCTTGATGGGGGTTCCCTTCTGATCACCCCCCTGCAGTCATATAATCCAGGGGTCTCCTTTAACTGGAGGAGGGAGGTTCCTGTATTCCCGGATGGGGAACCCATCTCATCACCAACATACAGTCCTCCTGGTTAGGGGTCTCCTTTAACTGGAGGGAGGTTCCTGTATTCCTGGATGGGTGGAAGGGGGTCCCTTCCAATCACCCCTATGCACTCTTCCTGTTAAGGAGTCTCCTTCTCATTCCCAGGGGTCAGTACACCTAGAAGTGTGTGTGTTTGTAGGGAGGGGGGCTCCCTAAATGCTTTGACACTATTTTAGTGCACGCCCTAACCATCCTATATATTGCAGCTTACTACTACTCCCCTTGGGGGGGTCACATTCTGACATATTTTTCTGTGGACACCAGCTGACTTTGTCCCAGCACTGGCTGCAAGGGAGCCACAGTGGGATTTGCTCCTCCCATCCCGAGCCCTTGCACATCCTCCAAACAACACTGCTGGCTTTTTTCCCTCCACCTGGATGCAGCTGATCCTGGGAAGGTAGATCAGTGCTGTGTTCAGATGGTGAGATGGGGGATGGTAAACATGTCAGTACCTTCCTGAATGAATACAGTGAGCAATCAGTACCTATCGCTCCTGTGTTCATTCATCACTGAAGCATAGCAAACTGTGAAGGTTGTGTAACTAAAAGGCTTCATCCACCCTCCAGCTTATATACAATTTTGGGGCAATTGTTTTTTAAATTGTACAAAATTAAATATAAACTTAGGCACATAACCCCTCCCTCCCCCCCCAAAAAAAAATCTGAGGCCCCGCCCCCACATATACAAACATAAACTCACACATTGGGGCGCCTATGCCTGAAAAATTTGATTACGAAACACATGTTATATATCACCGCACACACCGGAATGAGAGCAAGAATTCTATCACCAGACCTCCATAACACTAAACTGATGACCTATGGCTTTTAACCACTTAAGATCCAAGTATCTTTTTCAGATATGTTGTTTACAAGTTAAAAACAATTTTTTTTGCTAGAAAATTACTTAGAATCCCCAAACATTATACATTTTTTTTCTAACACCCTAGAGAATAAAATGGCGAATGAATTAAAAAATAAGACAGCAGTAAAGTTAGCCCAATTTTTTTTATATTGTGAAAGATAATGTTACGCTGAGTAAATTCATACCCAACATGTCACGCTTCAAAATTGTGCCCTTTGTCGTGGAATGGCGACAAACCTTTACCCTTAAAAATCTCCATAGGCGACATTTAAAAAGTTGTACAGGTTGCATTTTTTTGAGTTACAGAGGCGGTCTAGTGCTAGTGCTAGAAAAAAAAAATTAAAACCGTGTCACTTTTATTCCTATTACAAGGAATGTAAACATCCCTTGTAATAGAAAAAAGCATGACAGGTCCTCTTAAATATGAGATCTGGTGTCAAAAAGACCTCACATCTCATATTTACACAAAAATGCAATAAAAAAAAAAAATGTTGTCATTTGAAAAAATTACAAAAAAAATGGCCCTTTAAGAGCTATGGGCGGAAGTGAAGTTTTGACGTCGCTTCCGCCCTGCTATGGTATGGAGACAGGTGGGGGCCATCTTACCTTCACTCATCTCCATACCCAGCCACAGAGAGGACCCGATCCCCTCAACCGCTACTGACGACTCCGGTAAGCGGCAGAGGGCACGGGAGAGCGGTGGGCCCTCTCCCGCCGCTGATAACGGTGATCTTGCAGCGAATTTGCCGCAGAGACCACCATTATCGTAAACCGTACCACTGGCTGAAGAGATGGATATCAGAGTTACAGCAGCTAGCTGCTGCTATAACAGAGATATCCCTCTTCAAAGTGCCGAAGTACAGTATATAGTCGTGTGGCAGTCCAGAAGTGGTTTCAATGTGTCACCTATAGAAAATATCGGACACTGAAGTTTGTCACCATTTCACAGGCGCACACAGATTTAAGGTTTGATATGTTGGGTATCTATTTACTCGGTCCAACCTCCGATTTTATATTTTACCAAAAAATTGGGTAATTAAGGCCCCTTTCACACTGGGGCGTTTTTCATGCGGTGCAGCGCTAAAAATAGCGCCTGTTCACCGCATGAAAAAATCCTGCCCCTTTAACTCCAGTGTGAAAGCCGGCGGGCTTTCACACTGGAGCGGTGCGCTAGCAGGATGACAAAAAAAGTCCTGCTAGCAGCATCTTTGGAGCGGGATAGGAGCGGTGTGTTTACCGCTCCTATACCGCTCCTTCCCATTGATTACAATGGGAGACCGCGGTAAAACCGCGGCAATACCGCGGTTACCGCGGCAATACCGCGGCTACGGCGGCGCTCTGCGGGGGGTGTTTAACCCTTTTTCGGCCGCTCGCGGGGGGTAAAACCGCACCGCGAGCGCCGCTAAATATAGCGCTGCTTTACCGTCACCGCGGCTCACCGCCCCAGTGTGAAAGGGGCCTTATTGTATTTTTGTGCCCCCTGAAATGAAAAATGTTGAGTTTTTGTACAGAAATTTTGCATTTTATAGACGTTTGCGATAATATCATGTGACATAAAACATTGGAACTACCACTATTTTATTCTCTAGGGTGTCTGCTTTCAGAAGATATATCATGTTTTGGGGGTTTTATATAATCTTTAGGCATAAAATGATTTTTTTAACTCCTTCCCATCCGACCTATACCAGAATGAAGGCCAGGCAGAAGTTCCATTATCCTGACTGGATGTCATATGACGTCCAGAATAATAAACCGTTCGGGTGCGTGGTGATTGGTGGTGTGGTATGTCGCTCTGACACATGACATCTCCAATCTCGGGTTAAGAGTCTATTACGTAGGCTCTTTATCATGTGATCAGCTGTGTCCAATCATATCTAATCACACCGTAACCAGGAAGTGTCAGTTATCGGCTTTCCTTTATTCAGGCTGACAAGGCGCGAGTAGAGGAGAGCCAATCAGCGGATCTCCTGACAGGAGGGGGGATCTGCACTGATCTGCATTGACTATCAGTACAGGCCCATCAGCGATGATCGCCAGGGATGCCCAGCAGTGCCCACCAGGCATGCCAATCAGTTCCCATCAGGGATGCTTGTCAGTACCTTCTCATCAGTGAAGGAGAAAACTTACTTATTTACACAATTTTATAACAGAAACAAATAAAAACATTTTATTTTTTTTGCTCAAATACCACCAAAAGAAATCTCTATTTGTGGGGAAAACAAGATAAAAATGTCATATGGGTACAGTGTTACATGACCGTGCAATTGTCATTCAAAGTGTGAGAGCGCTGACAGATGAAAATTGTCCTGGGCAGAAAGGGGGTGAAAGTGCCCGGTATTGAAGTGGTTAAACACGTGGGCAAAAAAAAAAAGTGCCTCTGGCAGTGAAAGGGTTAAAGGAAACATCCCCCTTCAGGAAGATGTTACATGTTCCTGTTCCTACAGCGGCTCAGCGATCCGAGTCCTCTGTGTGACAGCAGTGCAGGGAGAAGTTCCCCGTACCGGCTGTCACTTTATGAAAAGAGCGTGGCCGTGCCATTCATTCACAGAGTTCTGTCCTTTGCCAATGTCGGCTTATAGTTTTCAATGAACTCCCACACCGCTGCTGAGCTCTCTGGTAGATGAGGAACAAGGAGATTGTCATAAGAGACGAGGATATTGGGACCTCGATTTAGTCCGTCAGACAAATCTCCACACCCCTGGAACTGTATCTTAAAAGATGAAGATCAGCCATGGAGTATATCTGAGGTGTATATCAGGGTGTGCTTCTTCCCCACATGAGAGCTGTGATGTCCAGCAACATTCATATAGAAGACATTTCCCACACTCAAGGCACTAATACACCTCGAGGGTTGTGTGGGATCCCTGATGTACAGGAAGACAGGACTTCAGTGAGGAACATTTCCCTCACTCAGGACAGGAATACGGCTTCTCGCCCAGCGTGAGATCGCTCATGTGTGGAAAGACTGGCCTTGCGTGAAAAACATTTCCCGCACTCAGGACAGGAATACGGCTTCTCCCCTGTGTGAGATCTCTGATGTGTGGAAAGAATGGCCTTCCGTGAAAAACAATATGGCTTCTCCCCTATGTGAGATCTCTGATGTTTGTAAAGACTGGACTTCTCTGAAAAATATTTCCCACACTCAGGACAGGAAAGAGGCTTCTCCCCTATGTGAGATCTCTGATGTGTGCGAAGACTGGACTTCTCTGAAAAACATTTCCCGCACTCAGGACAGAAATACGGCTTCTCCCCCGTGTGAGATCTCTGATGTCTGGAAAGATCGCACTTCTGTGTAAAACATTTTCCGCACTCAGAACAGGAATACGGCTTCTCTCCTGTGTGAAATCTTATATGCACATTAAGATTAGATTCAAAACGGAAACACTTCCCGCACTCAAGACAGGAAAAGCTTCTCTCTGTTGGAAGGACGGCACCGTCCCTCACAGTCTGAGGTTCCTCAGGATAAGAGGAATACGATGGTCCATCTACACTGTGTGGTGCCGGATGGACATTTGAGGTAGTCAGGTTTTCTCCTGGACTATACTGTGTGATGTCCTCATCTTCTACTTTACAGTCTGGAGACAAAGTGAGACAATCCTCTGAGGTTTTCCTCATCTCCCGTCCATCTACTAAAATAGAAATAAAAAGATTATTACTAGACATGAGCAGATTGGTTCCTGCTGTGCTCCAATCAGATCATCAGATATAAAATGTCCAGCTGGTAGGAAATGGGTGTAACAAAAGAGGGGAGAGAGCAGAAGTCAGGACTATGTAATGTACAACATATTGTATAAGATGCAACAGATAGGACTATATAGTATCAGAATGAATAAGGGTCGGGTCTCATAATTTTGGTATTCAGTAATCAGTGGGAGATTAAATGTTTACATGAGACAAGTTGCAGAGGTCCCACACCGCTGTCTCCCATCTCCTGAGACTGCACTCAGTGACTTGGGTCTGAGACTATACAGACATATCCCTCCACCCGGTACAGCCAGCAGATAACAGAGCAAGTAATCCTGGGGGGATTGTTACATAGTAGGTGAGGTTGAAAAAAGACAAGTCCAACCTATGCGTGTGATTATATGTCAGTATTAAATTGTATATCCCTGTATGTTGTGGTCATTCAGGTGCTTATCTAATAGTTTCATGAAGGGAATTCCACATCCTTGCCGCTCTTACAATAAAGAACCCTCTACGTAGTTTAAGGTTAAACCTCTTTTTTTTCTAATTTTAATGAGTGGCCACGAGTCTTGTTAAACTCCCTTCCGCAAAAAAGTTTTCTCCCTATTGTGGGGTCAGCAGTACGGTATTTGTACATTGAAATCATATCCCCTCCCAAGCGTCTCTTCTCCAGAGAGAATAAGTTCAGTGCTCACAACCTTTCCTCATAACTAATATCCTCCAGGCTCTTTATTAGCTTTGTTGCCCTTCTTTGTACTCGCTCCATTTCCAGTACATCCTTCCTGAGGACTGGTGCCCAGAACTGGACAGCATACTCCAGGTGCGGCCGGACCAGAGTCTTGTAGAGCGGGAGAATTATTGTTTTATCTCTGGAGTTAATCCCCTTTTTAATGCCAATATTCAGTTTGCTTTGTTAGCAGCAGCTTGGCATTGCATGCCATTGCTGAGCCTATCATCTACTAGGACCCCCAGCTTCTTTTCCATCCTAGATCCCCCCCAGAGGTTCTCCCCCCAGTGTATAGATTGTATTCATATTTGTGCCACCCAAATGCATTATTTTACATTTTTCTACATTGAACCTCATTTGCCATGTAGCTGCCCACCCCAGTCCTTGCCCTACTCTGGACCAATCAGTGAGCAGTATGGGTGGAGGAATGTATTTAGTGTTAATGACCCACCTGTGCTGATCTCTGTAGGAGTGTCCTCCTCTATAAATGTCCCCGTTATTCCATCCTCCTCCATAGACTGCTGATCATCCCTCACATACCTCTCTTCTTCTTCTGCTTTAACCTCAAATTCTATATCGATTGGATCTCCACTCTAAATCAAGAAAATGAAAGTGAATACCATCCATAAACAATATGATTTATTATTGTGACATCACATAAAAAATCCACACATCATCTCTAGGAGTCCATGTTCTAGATGCTCCATCCCACCAACCTTGTAACAGTGGAGGATGGTGTGATCTTCCTGTGTGGAATCCCGGGAATACAGAGGACGGGGAGATCTCTCTGGTGGGTTCCTGGTATTTGGTGGCTCCATCATATCCTTGTGTCCTTCTGGAAACTCCTCCATCACTCCATACTCCTCATCCTCCTCTTTATACTCTTCTTTAACATCAATATTATCATCCCTGAGATTTCCACTCTGAATATATAATAAAACATTCATTGTAAGAAACATGCTGTGTATAAATCAGAACTACTAATAATTGTCAATCATCTACCTGATGATGGTGGGGGATGGTGTGACCTTCCTGTGTGGAATCCCGGGAACATCTCTCTGGTGGGTTCCCATTACTGGATCCATCTGTAGGAAACACACACACTGACTGAATACATTGTTTCTATGTGTTTATCAGATGATGGGGGATCTAGGTGGAGCCTCCGTACTGCTCTCTCCTTTACAATAAAGTCTCCTCTTACCCGGTGATGTGAGGGGCGGCTGATTGTCCATCATGACGTCCTTGTAGAGATCCTTGTGTCCTTCTAAATACTCCCACTCCTCCATGGAGAAATAGACAGTGACATCCTGACACCTTATAGGAACCTGACACACACAATGATACAGTCACCATCCAGACACATCCCTTGTCTGTTACTGGATAATGTCCCAGAATTCCCAGCACCGCTCACCTCTCCTCCATCATCTCTCTGGTGACTTCTAGAATCTTCTTTGTATTTCTCTATTCTATCAGGGAGGGAGGTGGAGGCAATGTGATGGTCATATGATCTCCAGACTTCACAGGAGGAAAACTATAGATGTGAACACAAATAGTAAAATCAAATGATATTCCCAGAATCCTCCTCACCTCTCCAATCAGGTCTCCATTTTATTAAAACCCTACTTTACTACTGAAGTATAATTTACCCACACATGACCCCCACACTATGCAGGTTAAATCCTTGTTGCAGGCATTCTGACATCATTATATACAATGCAGGACCAACAGTCCCACTTTGCTAGTAAGGATGCCAAGGGTCCGCCCACATCCTAAGAGCATCAGAGAAAAAAAAGACATTGGGAGGAGGAACTGTGAGGTCATTGTGATGTCATAAGACCTACAGTATAGACTCTGGATGGAGGGACATTGGAAGGAGTAGCTGTGAGGTCAGTGTGATGTTATAGGACATATAGACTCTGGATGGAGGGACATTGGGAGGAGGAGCTGTGAGATCAGTGTGATGTCATAGGACATATAGACTCTGGATGGATGTACATTGGGAGGAGGAGCTGTGAGGTCAGTGTAGAAGCATAGTATATGTAGAAAACTGGCAACAACTGTATATTATCTTGGTAGCGGTCATATATTTATTATACAATGTATTGTTTACTGTTTTCTACATATAATGCCTGTTATATGCTGTCATTATGGACACAAATATATGAATGTATTTTCTTACCTGTTACGTTTTATTCAGCAATAAACATTGTGTGTTTTTTACATTGACTGCGTTTCTGCTGCCGCACATACCTCATATAAAGTCCCACTATAGTTCTCTTTTTGAATTCTACTGAATCAGTAATGGAGACGTATTCACATACGTTTCATATAAAGTACCACAAATTTTCCCTTTTTTTTCTCATATGATGAAGAACATGGATATGTTCAAAAACGGTGCAGTCGCTTTTCTCAGATTACCTATAATGTATGTGAAGATTTGAAGTAAAAAGAATAGTGCAAAGATCGGGATTGCCTCTTCAATTTTTTATATAAAATGGAAAATTCCTATCAAAATACTTACCGTAATTTTCCTTTCCTGATGGACTCCATGGCAGCAACGTGTGGGTTAAGTCCTGCCTCTACTACCCTATATGACACTACTCCCATAAATCTCTGCTCCCTGCCAGCGGCCGTGTTCGATAACTAGCCTACTCCAGCCATTTGGGAGGAAACTCTTGCTGCTATGGAGTCCATCAGGAAAGGAAAATTACGGTAAGTATTTTGATAGGAATTTTCCATTTTCCTGATAGACTCCATGGCAGCAACGTGTGGGAAATAACTCGCTCTACACACCCGGGTGGACAAAAAAATGCTAAACAAAGATTTAACACCGTCAACCGACAGTACTTTCCAACAAAAATTGACAGAAGATAAAGTATCTGGCTCAACACAATAATGAGACATAAAAGTATGAATTGATGACCAGGAAGCTGCTCTGCAGATCACTTCAGGTGCAACATAACGTGAGGCCACCCATGAAGTTGAGAGACTTCTGGTTGAGTGCGCCGTAACTACCTCAGGAGGAGCCAAGCCCTTCTCTTTGTAAGCTCATTGGATAGTTTGAACCACCCATGCAGCAATGGATCTGACGGAAGCCCTGAGGCCCTTGTTTTTTCCGTGGAACAGAACAAAGAGATAGTCAGATTGTCGAAAAGAAGCTGTAGCCTCCAAGTATCGCTTCAAGGTAACTCCCATATCGAGGGGATGTGGCTGTAGACTTCTGGCAGAATTAAAGGTAGGAAGTGTGATTTCCTAGTTTTCGTGGAAGACTGAGGTAACCTTGGGATTTATCCCTAGCATCGGGATTAGGACCACTCTGTCCAGAAAACATTTGAGAAAGGGCTCCTTTGAACCTAGAGACTGAATTTCAGAAATTCTCTTCGCCGAAGTTATGGCTATCAGCAAAGAAGTCTTGAGGGTAAGTTTTCTGACCGAGAGTGGCTTGTCAAGTTGCGAGAAAAAGTCAAGGACTAGTGGCAGATCCCATTTGGGAAACCTAGGTTTACTCTGTGGTCTGAGCCTGACTGCCCCCTTGAAGAATTGTTGGACCAGAGGATGTTTGGCCCATAACACCCCAGAGAAAGCTGAAATTGTTGATACTTGAACATGGAGAGAACTGACAGACAAGAAGATATCTAGTCCCGTTTGCAGGAAACTGAAGACGTCATGAACTGTTGGATCGCTACCCGAGTTGGACCTGGAGGACATGTGGTTTGTGAATTTAGCCCAAATCCTTTCATATACCCGATTGGTACTTCTTCTTCTTGCACTCATGAGAGTGGGGATGACCTCCTCGGGGCATCCTAAAGCCTCTAACCTTCCACTCTCAAAAACCAGACCCTTAGGCGCAGGTGAGCAGGGAAGGGATGTAGTCTTGAGCCTTGAGATAGAAGATCTGGTCTGAGTGGTAAGAGTATCGGATCCCGGACACTGAGGAGCATTAGTATGGGAAATCAGGGTCTGTTGGTCCAGTAAGGTATTATTCTTATCCCCTCCGCTACTTCCGACCCGAGTCTCCGCAGGAACTGAGAATAATGGGGG
>CM053028.1:557326263-557341543 GCA_028564925.1 Lithobates sylvaticus | reverse complement strand
GGTTCCTCAGGATAAGAGGAATACGATGGTCCATCTACACTGTGTGGTGCCGGATGGACATTTGAGGTAGTCGGGTTTTCTCCTGGACTATACTGTGTGATGTCCTCATCTTCTACTTTACAGTCTGGAGACAAAGTGAGACAATCCTCTGAGGTTTTCCTCATCTCCCGTCCATCTACTAAAATAGAAATACAAAGATTATTACTAGACATGAGCAGATTGGTTCCCCTAAACCAGGACTCTGCCCACATCAGACAGCTTTGTCTCTGAGGATCTTACAATTCCCCCCTCAAGGTAACTAGTAAATGGGTCCTCTGATCTCCTACCAGTTCATTTCTTTATTTATGGACCTTAGTCAGAGAGTGAGGAAACAACGAGAACTGTCTTTTATAGGAGTGACAGTGATGAGGGGATTATAGGACGAGTGTCCCCACCCCCTCTATCACTCATTGCCATCTTCCCAACACAAGAAGTCCTGCACTTCCTTATTTAGTCCATGATTTAGTCATGAATAACAGCGGGGCTGAGCCCCACCAGAGGTCAGAGAGTGAGGATGGGGGAGAACAACCAAGATGAAGACTGGACTGATCTTGAAGACCACCATCACTGGGTTATTGACTCCTCCCTCATTATCACTTTCTGTTTAAGGTTCCAAAGTTTGAGAATGTTATCACATTATTATCAACATGTAAAAGTCTGTGCTCCAATCAAATCATCAGATATAAAATGTCCAGCTGGTAGAAAATGGGTGTAACAAAAGAGAATACATATTATGTGTATATATAGCAGTGGGGAGAGGGGAGAGAGGAGAAGTCAGGACTATGTAATGTACAACATATTGTATAAGATACAACAGATAGGACTATATAGTATCAGAATGATGTAATGTACACCATAGAGTATATAGTGCAGGGGTCAGGAGTATGTAATGTACAATATAAATTATACAGTGTAAGGGTCAGGACTCATAATATTGGTATTAAGTAATCAGTGGAAGATTAAATGTTTACATGAGACAAGTTGCAGAGGTCCCACATCGCTGCCTCCCATCTCCTGAGACTGCACTCAGTGACTTGGGTCTGAGACTATACAGACATATCCCTCCACCCGGCACAGCCAGCAGACAACAGAACAAGTAATCCTGGGGGGATTGTTCTGTCAGAGATTTTACTAGACCCAGGCATGGGGAGGAAGACTCAAGGTACATACCTCAGGTGCCTAGGTCTAGTAATGCCTATAGTGAAAATGAACATTTTCCCTCCAGCTGAACCCCAGAATCTCTATAAATCCAGTCTAGATACATAAATTGTGTCGGCAGCACAGAGAAGTAAGATTATCAGGAATACAGGACGGGGAACACAGCTCAGGAAAGTGACCAGGGGATTACAGGCTGATATCACCCAGTCCCAGCCCTACTCTGGACCAATCAGTGAGCAGTATGGGTGGAGGAATGTATTTAGTGTTAATGACCCACCTGTACTGATCTCTGTAGGAGTGTCCTCCTCTATAAATGTCCCCGTTATTCCATCCTTCTCCATAGACTGCTGATCATCCCTCACATACCTCTCTTCTTCTTCTGCTTTAACCTCAAATTCTGACTGAATACATTGTTTCTATGTGTTTATCAGATGATGGGGGATCTAGGTGGAGCCTCTGTACTGCTCTCTCCTTTACAATAAAGTCTCCTCTTACCCGGTGATGTGAGGGGCGGCTGATTGTCCATTATGACGTCCTTGTAGAGATCCTTGTGTCCTTCTAAATACTCCCACTCCTCCATGGAGAAATAGACAGTGACATCCTGACACCTTATAGGAACCTGACACACACAATGATACAGTCACCATCCAGACACATCCCTTGTCTGTTACTGGATAATGTCCCAGAATTCCCAGCACCGCTCACCTCTCCTGTCAGCAGCTCCATCATCTTCTTGGTGACTTCTACAATCTTCTCCATGTTGTGTCTATCAGGTTTTAGGGAGTCACATGGAGAAACTGTGATGGTCATATGATCACCTGACTTCACAAGAGGAAATCTCTGTATTGAAGAACCAATAGGAATATCATGTTAGAATCCCAGAATCCTCCTCACCTCTCCGGTCAGGTCTGTGTTTTATTAAAAGAGATAAGAGTGATGTCATGTGACCTCCCAGAATCCTCCTCACCTCTCCGGTCAGGTCTGTGTTTTAATAATAGAGATAAGAGTGATGTCATGTGACCTCCCAGAATCCTCCTCACCTCTCCGGTCAGGTCTGTGTTTTATTAATAGAGATAAGAGTGACCTTGTTAGTTGATCGGAGGTTGCGATTGGGAGTGTAGTGTTGTATTTTTTCGCATAAGTATTGAGGAGCATCTTCTTGTGTGCATTTGTGGGTCAGGCAGAGGGTCTTGAATGTGGTCTGGGGCTTAAGTGGTTAATAGAGATAAGAGTGATGGCATGTGACCTTCCAGAATCCTCCTCACCTCTCGGTCGGGTCTGTGTTTTATTAATAGAGATAAGAGTGATGTCATGTGACCTCCCAGAATCCTCCTCACCTCTCCGGTCAGCAGGTAGATGATCTCCAGGGTGAGGTTTAGCATCTTCTCAGTCATGTGACTCCGGTCCTCCTCCATCCTCATTGGTGCCATCATTTGATCTATACAAGTCACCTTTTAGACGGATAACATCAAGAAATAAAAGTAAGAATTATTTGGATGGTGTTGGTCACACAATAATAGGTTGTGGATGTGAGGAGGGTAATACGAGGGTTGCTGTACATCTAAGAACCCATGCCCCCATGGGAACACATTCAGTTTGGCTGTTTATTGTTTATTACATCTTGGAGGACCCGGGACCCTCTTGGTCTGCCAGATCAGATATCTCCTTTTCCCTTTTGGGTTTGTTTTCTTTCTGAACTGATTTTCAGCTGAAACAGAATTCCTCTAAGAACAAGTGCTCACCAACGAGTGAAGGAATTCCCTTCTTCATCTCACTTGATATTCCAGAACAAATCACCTGACCACTGAGACAATAAGATGGGTAAGGTTCCCAGTTCTGTAAGGTCTGAAAAGTAAGTAGAGGTGGGGTAGGAGGGCCATCACAGACCCAAAGATCCCCATCTGTCCCTCAGCCCTCCAGGCTCCTATTCCCTCAGAGCCCTGCAGTCGGACTACCCCCTCATAGGTCCCAGAGTCCTTCAGCTATCTTACCCCTTCAGAGGCCCCTAAAGTCTTTCAGCTTTAATAAACCCTCAGAGACCCTTCAGCTCCTCTAATTCCCTCAGAGCCCTCAGTATTTTCCTCCCTTTGACACCAATAATGGATCATATTCTTCATGGAAGGCTTGGGAATGTTTTCTTCCTCCTGACCTGCAATGTAAGGGGCTCTATTCCCCATACTCCTGACCCCTGCACTCCGTCATTGTGTTGGCTGTATATTGTAATGATTGCCCATTGGCTGCCTGTGTAGTGTAATAATTGCCCTTTGTAGGCCATGTATGGTCATTGTCTATTTATTGTCAGTGCTGTTTATTACTAGTGTAGCGCACTACCCCCTTAGGAGCTGCTGATTTTGTTCATTTTACCTTATGCCAGCTTGTTCCGTTTCGAAATCCTCCCATGCGATTCCATAAAAGTAGCACTTCACACTCTGAACTTTTTAAATGGCTTCATTTCGGACACATTTGTAGGGCAATAGAATGAAGCATATGAGATGCCCCTTGAATCCCAAATTTGAAATAGAAAAGGGAAATATCAAATTGTAACCGTAGATTAAATTCCCCTGTTAGCGATCCTTCTCTGATTTCTGAAGTACACTCTCACTATGGGCAGCTGAGCATCACTCTGAGTTTCAACTTCCATGGCATTATTTAAATTACTAGGCCCCACCACCTATTTCCATGACTTGCAGTGTCCAACCTCCTCCACCAACCTCGAGAAGTGTTTCCTACTGTGGTCCTTGGATACACAGCAAAGAATTTTGGAATAGCTCCACTGGGTTTGCACTTCCTTTGCACTCTCCAAACAACAGTTCATGTTCTACTCACAGAAAGCTGTTCCCAGTATTCTTCTTCTGGTTAGTTGCTACTTCCTCCTGCTTTACATGATGACTCCTGCTCCAGGGAACCCGACCTTGGCCTCCCTAGAGTCGCCTTCGGCTATCTGGCTCCGGGATCTCTGAAATCCCAGGCTTTCCAGCCTCCTCCCTGGAGGCGACGGGTTCTCTGAACCCCCAGGCCTCTGGTCCCAAACCTCTGGACCTCGAGCCCTTTCCTGGAAAAAATCCCCCCAGGGACATGTGACCCCCCTATGAGAGACCGCCTTCCAGACCACAAAAATTAATCATTGGTCATTTCTCTCACATGGGGTTTCCTGACACTCAGGTCTCAGCCCATCCTCTCTTGCCAGCAGAGTCCACTCCCAGGCAGAGGAGGTATCCCTGATTCCAAGTGTAGGCCACACCCCCTTCTACTCTATCACTCCCAACCTCAAATACACAACCAGTCCCAGTAAAAAAAACACACAGTCCTGGTTAAATCGACCTATTTCTACCTCCTACATTATCAAAAACACCAGTAAGCATCTACCAAAATGGTAGGGGCACTACACTAGAATGTATCTCCAAAATGAAGAGAATGTTCCGGCCCGGTAAATGGGAATGTTCTGACCCTGAAGGGGTTAATCTAGGTTTCCACACTATATATGTGTATCATCATCTGCTGGAGATAAAAGACATCACAGTGACTATGGAGGAAGAGGACGGACATGACGGGGGGTTACTGGGTGTAAATAGAAAATAAGATCTTATTACCTCCTCTGCTGCTTCTTCCAGCAATGTCTCCTCTCTACTTCCTCCTGACTCACCTCTCACCCGGAACTTCCTGTCTGTACCTGACATCACTTCCTGTCTTCCATAGAGACTTCCTGTCTGGGTAGAAGTGAGATCACCACCCTGTGGAGCTCAGCGGAACTACAGCCCCAAGAAAGGTCTCGTAGTGTGAGCACGGCTTTGTGCTGAGTATGTATGTAGGGTTGCCACCTGTCCGGGATTCACCTGGACAGTACGGGTTTTGAAACATGTGCCCGGGTCTCTGACCACCTGAGACCCGGACACATTATTCATTTCAGACCCGTCAGTGGCTCCCTGTCTCATTAGTGCGGCCGTGTCTCTTCCATTTCGGGCGCAGCCCTGCTTGATTTCATTCTGCTCCTGCTCAGCTGTCAGCGTGCAGGATGGGAGTCGGGACGCAGAGGCGGAGCCTCCATGTTGGCCAGGTGTCAGCGTGCAGGATGGGAGTCGGGACCCAGAGGCAGAGCCTCCATGTTGGCCGGGTGTCAGCGTGCAGGACGGGAGTCGGACCCAGAGGCGGAGCCGGGTACTCTCCTCGAATCCTCTGGCTGGCTGCAGAAGGGACAAGTAGGTGGGCGGAGCCTCCCCATTCCCTGCTGCTCTGGAATGTGTGCAGAGATCGCTGGGACTGCAGCCAAGCTTTTAAGGTAAGTTTTTGCCATGTCGGGATTTCAAAGTAATCTCACCTCTCCTCCCCCACCATACACTATACATACCCCCCTCCCCCACCATACAATAAACACCCCCCCTCCCCCACCATACATTATACATACACCCCCCTCCCCCACCATACATTATACATACACCCCCCCTCCCCCACCATACATTATACATACACCCCCCTCCCCCACCATACATTATACATACACCCCCCCTCCCCCACCATACATTATACATACACCCCCCTCCCCACCATACACTATACATACACCCCCCTCCCCCACCATACACTATACATACACCCCCCCCTCCCCCACCATACCCTATACATACACCCCCCACCATACACTATACATACATACACCCCCCCCCACCCCCCAATACACAACCACTCTCTATATATACAGTTCTCACCGGGTGACACCGTCACTGCCCTACTGACACCGGTCACTGCCCTACTGACACCGGTCACTGCCCTACTGACACTGTCCACTAGACATGGGAACTGCCAAAAAATTCGTTTCGTTTCGTCCCGTTTCGTATATAAAAAAATTCGTAATTCGTAATTCGTGTACGAAATTCCGTTCGAATTCGTACGAAATACGAAATTCGGACGAATCGTAATTTTTTTTACGAATCATTAGTAAAGTTACGAATCGTTACGAATCGTTACGAATCGTTACGAATCGTTAACGCGGCTAATGAATTGTTGGTTCTCATAACACAGAGAACAATTCGAATCCAACTAAAATATCGAATTTCAATTTCAAGTTACGAATCGTTACGAATCGTTATGAATAGTTACGAATCGTTACGAATCGTTATGAATAGTTACGAATCGTTAGTAAATCCAACTACCAATATCGAATTTCAACTAATTTGAACGAAATTATTATAGCAGATATAACGAATGAATTCGAATGACAAAGTGTCATTTTTGCAGAAAAAAAAAAAGCGTAGGGGTCCCCCCAAATTCAATAACCAGGCCCTTCAGGTCTGGTATGGATATTAAGGGGGACCCCAGCCAAAAAAAAATAAAAAAAATGGCGTGGGGTCCCCCCCAAATATCCATACCAGACCCTTCAGGTCTGGGATGGATTTTAAGGGGAACCCCGGCCAAAAAAAAAAAAAAAAAAATGGCGTGGGGTCCCCCTCAAAATCCATACCAGACCCTTTATCCGAGCACGCAACCTGGCAGGCCGCAGGAAAGGAGGGGGGGACGAGAGCGGCCCCCCCTCCCGCCTGAACCGTACCAGGCCACATGCCCTCAACATTGGGAGGGTGCTTTGGGGTCCCCCCCAAAGCACCTTGTCCCCATGTTGATGAGGACAAGGGCCTCATCCCCACAACCCTGGCCGGTGGTTGTGGGGGTCTGCGGGCGGGGGGCTTATCGGAATCTGGAAGCCCCCTTTAACAAGGGGACCCCCAGATCCCGGCCCCCCCCCTGTGTGAAATGGTAAGGGGGTACAAAAGTACCCCTACCATTTCACCAAAAAAGTGTCAAAAATGGTAAAAATGACAGGAGACGGTCTTTGACAATTCCTTTATTAAAATCTTCTTTCTTCTGGTCTTCCTTTCTTCATCTTCTCCTTCCGTCATCTTCTCCTTCCGTCATCTTCTTCCATCTTCTTCTTCCTTCGATTCGCTTCTTCTTCCTCCGGTCTTCTCGTCCTTCTCGTCCGGCGTCGTCCTTCTCGTCCGGCATCGTCGTCTCTTCTCGCAGGCCGCTCCTCGCAATGGGAGGCTCCCGCTCTGTGAGGCTCCGCTCCGGGTGACAGGTCTTTTATAACGAAGGCACCTGGTGACCCCGCCCCCTCTGACGCACGGGGACGTCATGTGGAATTCCCTATGGCTTTCCCCATGACGTCAGAGAGGGGGCGGGGTCACCGGGTGCCTTCGTTATACAAGACCTGTCACCCGGAGCGAAGCCTCACAGAGCGGGAGCCTCCCATTGCGAGGAGCGGCCTGCGAGAAGAGACGACGATGCCGGACGAGAAGGACGACGCCGGACGAGAAGGACGAGAAGACCGGAGGAAGAAGAAGCGAATCGAAGGAAGAAGAAGATGGAAGAAGATGCCGGAAGGAGAAGATGAAGAAAGGAAGACCAGAAGAAAGAAGAAAGAAGATTTTTTAATAAAGGAATTGTCAAAGACCGTCTCCTGTCATTTTTACAATTTTTGACGCTTTTTTGGTGAAATGGTAGGGGTACTTTTGTACCCCCTTACCATTTCACACAGGGGGGAGGCCGGGATCTGGGGGTCCCCTTGTTAAAGGGGGCTTCCAGATTCCGATAAGCCCCCCGCCCGCAGACCCCCACAACCACCGGCCAGGGTTGTGGGGATGAGGCCCTTGTCCTCATCAACATGGGGACAAGGTGCTTTGGGGGGGACCCCAAAGCACCCTCCCAATGTTGAGGGCATGTGGCCTGGTACGGTTCAGGCGGGAGGGGGGGCCGCTCTCGTCCCCCCCTCCTTTCCTGCGGCCTGCCAGGTTGCGTGCTCGGATAAGGGTCTGGTATGGATTTTATGGGGGACCCCACGCCATTTTTTTTGGCTATGGTTCCCCTTAAAATCCATCCCAGACCTCAAGGGTCTGGTATGGATTTTGAGGGGGACCCTACGCCATTTTTTTTTTTTTTTTGGCTGGGGGTCCCCCTTAATATCCATCCCAGACCTGAAGGGCCTGGTTATTGAATTTGGGGGGACCCCTACGCATTTTTTTATCAATGACTTCAATGAATGACAGTTCTCTGTATTACGGATCCAACAATTCATTTGCCGGCAATAGCTGCGACTCGATTTTAAATAGTTTTTTTTTCCTGCAAAAATGACACTGCAGGAACAGTTCTCTATATTAGATATACTGAATCTCGAATCATTCGAAGCATTCGTTATAGCCGCTATTATCATTTCTTTCATATTAGTTGAAATTACATATTTGTTAGTTACAATACAACATTCGAATTGTTCTCTGTATTGCGGGAATCGGCAATTAGCCGCGAGTGATTTTAAATGTCTTTTTTTCCTGCAAAAATGACACATTGTACAGAGAGAGTTCTAAACACGGGAAACATGCGCCCCCTTCATAGACATACTATAGAGTCTATAGTATCTATGAAGGGGGCATGTTTCCCGTGTTTAGAACTCTCTCTGTACAATGTGTCATTTTTGCAGGAAAAAAAGACATTTAAAATCACTCGCGGCTAATTGCCGATTCCCGCAATACAGAGAACAATTCGAATGTTGTATTGTAACTAACAAATATGTAATTTCAACTAATATGAAAGAAATTATAATAGCGGATATAACGAATGCTTCGAATGATTCGAGATTCAGTATATCTAATATAGAGAACTGTCTCTGTACAATGTGTCATTTTTGCAGGAAAAAAAAAAACTATTTAAAATCACTCGCAGCTATTTGCCGGCAAATGAATTGTTGGATCCGTAATACAGAGAACTGTCATTCATTGAAGTCATTGATAAAAAAATGTGTAGGGGTCCCCCCAAATTCAATAACCAGGCCCTTCAGGTCTGGGATGGATATTAAGGGGGACCCCAGCCAAAAAAAAAAAAAAAAAATGGCGTAGGGTCCCCCTCAAAATCCATACCAGACCCTTGAGGTCTGGGATGGATTTTAAGGGGAACCCTAGCCCAAAAAAATGGCGTGGGGTCCCCCATAAAATCCATACCAGACCCTTATCCGAGCACGCAACCTGGCAGGCCGCAGGAAAGGAGGGGGGGACGAGAGCGGCCCCCCCTCCCGCCTGAACCGTACCAGGCCACATGCCCTCAACATTGGGAGGATGCTTTGGGGTCCCCCCCAAAGCACCTTGTCCCCATGTTGATGAGGACAAGGGCCTCATCCCCACAACCCTGGCCGGTGGTTGTGGGGGTCTGCGGGCGGGGGGCTTATCGGAATCTGGAAGCCCCCTTTAACAAGGGGACCCCCAGATCCCGGCCCCCCCCCTGTGTGAAATGGTAAGGGGGTACAAAAGTACCCCTACCATTTCACCAAAAAAGTGTCAAAAATGGTAAAAATGACAGGAGACGGTCTTTGACAATTCCTTTATTAAAATCTTCTTTCTTCTTTCTTCTGGTCTTCCTTTCTTCATCTTCTCCTTCCGTCATCTTCTCCTTCCGGCATCTTCTTCCATCTTCTTCTTCCTTCGATTCGCTTCTTCTTCCTCCGGTCTTCTCGTCCTTCTCGTCCGGCGTCGTCCTTCTCGTCCGGCATCGTCGTCTCTTCTCGCAGGCCGCTCCTCGCAATGGGAGGCTCCCGCTCTGTGAGGCTTCGCTCCGGGTGACAGGTCTTTTATAACGAAGGCACCTGGTGACCCCGCCCCCCCTCTGACGCACGGGGAACGCCATAGGGAATTCCCTATGGCTTTCCCCATGACGTCAGAGAGGGGGCGGGGTCACCGGGTGCCTTCGTTATACAAGACCTGTCACCCGGAGCGAAGCCTCACAGAGCGGGAGCCTCCCATTGCGAGGAGCGGCCTGCGAGAAGAGACGACGATGCCGGACGAGAAGGACGACGCCGGACGAGAAGGACGAGAAGACCGGAGGAAGAAGAAGCGAATCGAAGGAAGAAGAAGATGGAAGAAGATGCCGGAAGGAGAAGATGAAGAAAGGAAGACCAGAAGAAAGAAGAAAGAAGAAAGAAGATTTTAATAAAGGAATTGTCAAAGACCGTCTCCTGTCATTTTTACAATTTTTGACGCTTTTTTGGTGAAATGGTAGGGGTACTTTTTGTACCCCCTTACCATTTCACACAGGGGGGGGGCCGGGATCTGGGGGTCCCCTTGTTAAAGGGGGCTTCCAGATTCCGATAAGCCCCCCGCCCGCAGACCCCCACAACCACCGGCCAGGGTTGTGGGGATGAGGCCCTTGTCCTCATCAACATGGGGACAAGGTGCTTTGGGGGGGACCCCAAAGCACCCTCCCAATGTTGAGGGCATGTGGCCTGGTACGGTTCAGGCGGGAGGGGGGGCCGCTCTCGTCCCCCCCTCCTTTCCTGCGGCCTGCCAGGTTGCGTGCTCGGATAAGGGTCTGGTATGGATTTTATGGGGGACCCCACGCCATTTTTTTTGGCTATGGTTCCCCTTAAAATCCATCCCAGACCTCAAGGGTCTGGTATGGATTTTGAGGGGGACCCTACGCCATTTTTTTTTTTTTTGGCTGGGGGTCCCCCTTAATATCCATCCCAGACCTGAAGGGCCTGGTTATTGAATTTGGGGGGACCCCTACGCTTTTTTTTATCAATGACTTCAATGAATGACAGTTCTCTGTATTACGGATCCAACAATTCATTTGCCGGCAATAGCTGCGACTCGATTTTAAATAGTTTTTTTTTTCCTGCAAAAATGACACTGCAGGAACAGTTCTCTATATTAGATATACTGAATCTCGAATCATTCGAAGCATTCGTTATAGCCGCTATTATCATTTCTTTCATATTAGTTGAAATTACATATTTGTTAGTTACAATACAACATTCGAATTGTTCTCTGTATTGCGGGAATCGGCAATTAGCCGCGAGTGATTTTAAATGTCTTTTTTTCCTGCAAAAATGACACATTGTACAGAGAGAGTTCTAAACACAGGAAACATGACCCCCTTCATAGACATACTATAGAGTATATAGTATATAGAAGGGGCAGGTTTCCTGTGTTTAGAACTCTCTCTGTACAATGTGTCATTTTTGCAGGAAAAAAAGACATTTAAAATCACTCGCGGCTAATTGCCGATTCCCGCAATACAGAGAACAATTCGAATGTTGTATTGTAACTAACAAATATGTAATTTCAACTAATATGAAAGAAATTATAATAGCGGATATAACGAATGCTTCGAATGATTCGAGATTCAGTATATCTAATATAGAGAACTGTCTCTGTACAATGTGTCATTTTTGCAGGAAAAAAAAAAAACTATTTAAAATCACTCGCAGCTATTGCCGGCAAATGAATTGTTGGATCCGTAATACAGAGAACTGTCATTCATTGAAGTCATTGATAAAAAAATGTGTAGGGGTCCCCCCAAATTCAATAACCAGGCCCTTCAGGTCTGGGATGGATATTAAGGGGGACCCCAGCCAAAAAAAAAAAAAAAAATGGCGTAGGGTCCCCCTCAAAATCCATACCAGACCCTTGAGGTCTGGGATGGATTTTAAGGGGAACCCTAGCCCAAAAAAATGGCGTGGGGTCCCCCATAAAATCCATACCAGACCCTTATCCGAGCACGCAACCTGGCAGGCCGCAGGAAAGGAGGGGGGGACGAGAGCGGCCCCCCCTCCCGCCTGAACCGTACCAGGCCACATGCCCTCAACATTGGGAGGATGCTTTGGGGTCCCCCCCAAAGCACCTTGTCCCCATGTTGATGAGGACAAGGGCCTCATCCCCACAACCCTGGCCGGTGGTTGTGGGGGTCTGCGGGCGGGGGGCTTATCGGAATCTGGAAGCCCCCTTTAACAAGGGGACCCCCAGATCCCGGCCCCCCCCCCCCTGTGTGAAATGGTAAGGGGGTACAAAACTACCCCTACCATTTCACCAAAAAAGCGTCAAAAATTGTAAAAATGACAGGAGACGGTCTTTGACAATTCCTTTATTAAAATCTTCTTTCTTCTTTCTTCTGGTCTTCCTTTCTTCATCTTCTCCTTCCGGCATCTTCTTCCATCTTCTTCTTCTTCTTCGATTCGCTTCTTCTTCCTCCGGTCTTCTCGTCCTTCTCGTCCGGCGTCGTCCTTCTCGTCCGGCATCGTCGTCTCTTCTCGCAGGCCGCTCCTCGCAATGGGAGGCTCCCGCTCTGTGAGGCTTCGCTCCGGGTGACAGGTCTTGTATAACGAAGGCACCCGGTGACCCCGCCCCCCCTCTGACGTCATGGGGAAAGCCATAGGGAATTCCACATGACGTCCCCGTGCGTCAGAGGGGGCGGGGTCACCAGGTGCCTTCGTTATAAAAGACCTGTCACCCGGAGCGGAGCCTCACAGAGCGGGAGCCTCCCATTGCGAGGAGCGGCCTGCGAGAAGAGACGACGATGCCGGACGAGAAGGACGACGCCGGACGAGAAGGACGAGAAGACCGGAGGAAGAAGAAGCGAATCGAAGGAAGAAGAAGATGGAAGAAGATGACGGAAGGAGAAGATGACGGAAGGAGAAGATGAAGAAAAGGAAGACCAGAAGAAAGAAGAAAGAAAGAAGATTTTAATAAAGGAATTGTCAAAGACCGTCTCCTGTCATTTTTACCATTTTTGCCACTTTTTTGGTGAAATGGTAGGGGTACTTTTGTACCCCCTTACCATTTCACACAGGGGGGGGGCCGGGATCTGGGGGTCCCCTTGTTAAAGGGGGCTTCCAGATTCCGATAAGCCCCCCGCCCGCAGACCCCCACAACCACCGGCCAGGGTTGTGGGGATGAGGCCCTTGTCCTCATCAACATGGGGACAAGGTGCTTTGGGGGGGACCCCAAAGCACCCTCCCAATGTTGAGGGCATGTGGCCTGGTACGGTTCAGGCGGGAGGGGGGGCCGCTCTCGTCCCCCCCTCCTTTCCTGCGGCCTGCCAGGTTGCGTGCTCGGATAAAGGGTCTGGTATGGATTTTGAGGGGGACCCCACGCCATTTTTTTTTTTTTTTTTTGGCCGGGGTTCCCCTTAAAATCCATCCCAGACCTGAAGGGTCTGGTATGGATATTTGGGGGGGACCCCACGCCATTTTTTTTATTTTTTTTTTGGCTGGGGTCCCCCTAATATCCATACCAGACCTGAAGGGCCTGGTTATTGAATTTGGGGGGACCCCTACGCTTTTTTTTTTTTCTGCAAAAATGACACTTTGTCATTCGAATTCATTCGTTATATCTGCTATAATAATTTCGTTCAAATTAGTTGAAATTCGATATTGGTAGTTGGATTTACTAACGATTCGTAACTATTCATAACGATTCGTAACGATTCGTAACTATTCATAACGATTCGTAACGATTCGTAACTTGAAATTGAAATTCGATATTTGTAGTTGGATTCGAATTGTTCTCTGTGTTATGAGAACCAACAATTCATTAGCCGCGTTAACGATTCGTAACGATTCGTAACGATTCGTAACTTTACTAACGATTCGTAAAAAAAAATTTCGTATTCCGTACGGAATTCGTAAAAAAAAAAATTCGTACTACAGATTCGTAAATTCGTACGAATTTCGAAAAATTCGTACGAATTACGAATTCGTACGAAACGAATCGCACATGTCTAACCATGCCCCTTTTAAGTCCCCCCCCCCCCCACCTTTTGTTTTATTTAACCATGCCCCTTTAAGTCCCCCCCCCCCCCCCACTGTTAATGCAATTTGGCAACAGACACTGTTCACCTTAGCACACCTCATTACTACTCTCTTTGGGTAACCCAAGGTATTTTACAATCCTATAGCGTGCACTACAAAAAAATTGCTGTGCGCCGCAAAATGTTCGGGTTTGGCTTGACGAAAAGGTGGCAACCCTATATGTATGTACTGTATATCCACCTATATAAATAAAAATAAAACCTGCGCTATGTGTAACAACTCAAATACCTACAGAAATAACTTATACCGGACTGCTGCTGTAACAAAGGTAAGTATTCCCTTTATCACCTAGAAGAGCATTATGTGTCACAGCGCTGTCCTATTGTGGAGACATTCATTCGCAGACAGGAAGTCTCTATGGAAGACAGGAAGTGATGTCAGACAGGAAGTTCCGGGTGAGAGGTGAGTCGGGAGGAAGTAGAGAGAAGACATTGCTGGAAGAAGCAGCAGAGGAGGTAATAAGATCTTATTTTCTATTTACACCCAGTAACCCCCCGTCATGTCTGTCCTCTTCCTCCATAGTTACTGTGACGTCTTTTATGTCCAGCAGATGATAATACACACACATATATAGTGTGGAAATACGTAGATTAACCCCTTCAGGGGCAGAACATTTCCCCACTTACGGGAGCGGGACAGTCTCTTCATTTTGGAGATAAATTCTAGTAATATGTTCCTCAAAACAAACATCACTGACAATAAATAGACAAGACAATGACCATCCGTATATTACAATGAGGGAATTTATGGTCTGTACCACGAGGGGAGTTATTGATGTCGGTAAATACAGAGTCCAGAGCCCAGAGCCCAGCACACCTATCATCTACAGCCGGGGTTGTAAGTGCTGCCAGGTTACCCCAAGAGTTGTCTGATACTTTGTTATCAGAAAGTGTTATTGGAACTATCATGTTGTGGATTCAGATATTTTGTCCATAGTGCAAGCGCTGACTGAATATTTATTATTTGTAGATAAACCCTTTCAGGGTCAAAACATTTCACAATTTATGGGGCCGAAATATTCACCTCCACACCAGCTATTGTGTCCCCGATCACCTCCACACCAGTTATTGTGTCCCGATCACCTCCACACCAGCTATTGTGTCCCCGATCACCTCCACACCAGTTATTGTGTCCCCGATCACCTCCACACCAGTTATTGTGTCTCCGATCACCTCCACACCAGTTATTGTGTCCCCGATCACCTCCACACCAGTTATTGTGTCTCCGATCACCTCCACACCAGTTATTGTGTCTCCAATCACCTCCACACCGGTTATTGTGTCCCCGATCACCTCCACACCGGTTATTGTGTCCCCGATTACCTCCACACCGGTTATTGTGTCCCCGATCACCTCCACACCGATTATTGTGTCCCCGATCACCTCCACACCGGTTATTGTGTCCCCGATCACCTCCACACCGGTTATTGTATCCCCGATCACCTCCACACCGGTTATTGTGTCC
>CM053028.1:557300948-557325797 GCA_028564925.1 Lithobates sylvaticus | reverse complement strand
TGAATGACAATTACTCAGTCATACAAACTGTACCCAAATTAAATTTGTATCTTTTTTAGACAGATATAGCTTACTTTTGGTGATATTTAATACTCATCTGGTTTTTAATCTTTTTGCTATATAAATTTAAAAAATACAGAAATTTTGAAAACAAAAAGACCCACATTTGTGTCTGTTATAAACATTTGCAAACCTTCTTCATTCATTTAGGCCAAACTTTATTTTGTGTATATTATTTAGTCTGTAGGAAAGTTATAGATTCCACAAACTATGGGATATACAGTGCTCAGCATAAATGAGTACACCCCCATGCGAAAAGTAAGATTGTAATTAATATCTCAATGAACACAAGAACATTTTCCAACATTGTGACAAATATGAGTTTTATAGAACATTGGTTTAGCGGATTACATGAAAGTAAGGTTAATAATATAACTTGGATTGCAAAATCTTCAGTTTTACTCAAAATAGTTGATGCAAAAATGAATACACCCCCACAACAAAAACGACTCCATCTATCATTTTGTATGACCTCCATGATTTGTCCATGATTTGTAAGGACAGCACCAAGTCTTCTAGGCGTGGAAGGAACAAGTTGGTGACATATTGCAACATCAATCTTTTTTCATTCTTCAAGGACGACCTCTTTTAGACCCTGGCTGCTGGATAGAGAGTGATGCTCATCTTTTTTAGAATTCTCCAAAGGTGTTAGATTGGGTTCAGATCAGGAGACGGACACTGAACCACTTTCACCCGGTTCTTCTTCAGAAATGTAACAGTGGCCTTAGATGTGCGTTTTGGATCATTGTCATGTTGGAAAAGTGCACAACGACCAAGGGCACAGAGTAATGGTAGCATCTTCTCTTTCAATGTAGAGCAGTACATCTGTGAGTTCATTAAACCATCAATGAAATGAAGCTCCCCGACACCAACAGCACTCATGCAGCCCCACAGAAGGACACTGCCACCACCATGTTTTACAGTAGGCACCATGCATTTTTCTTCGTACTCCTCACCATTGCGGCGCCATACAGTTTTGAAGCCATCAGTTCCAAAAACTTTTATCTTGGTCTCATCACTCCAGAGTACAGAGTCCCAGCAGTCCTCTTATTTTTCAGCATAGGACCTGACAAATTCTAGGTGGTCTTTTTGTGCATGGGCTTTAGGAGAGGCTTCCTCCATGGACGACACCCATGAATGCCATTCCTCTGCAGTGTACGCCATATTGTGTCACGGGAAACAATCACCCCAGTTTTGCTTTCTACTTCTTTAGCTAACTTCAGTGAACTTGCATGGTGATTTTCTTCAACCCTTCTCATCAGAAGACGCTCCTGTTGCGGGGATAACTTCCGTGGATGGCCTGGATGTCTCTGTGAGATGGTTGCAGTTCCATCTTTGTTACGTTTTTGTGTCACTTTTGCTCCAGTATTCTTTTTTTTTTTTTTTTTCCACTTCAGAAAGAATCTTCGTGGGTGAGTGTCAGCTACGCCCGCATCTCCATCCCTCTCATTGTCTTAGCATCATTAGTGGATTGTTTCATTCTCACCCCCCTTTTTTTTTTTTTTTTTCTCCCCCCTGGAGTTGGGGGGGATGGGGGTCCTGAGTCGGGCATCCATGAAATTTACAAAACCCAAAAGTACATATATACAACCAAGATCCCACCCAGCCTCCCCTCCCCCTCCGCTTCCTTTATCCTAAATCCCGTTTCATCACTCTTCCAGTAAACCCCCCTGGGGGTTTTTATATTTTTATTTCTATTTCTCCCCCCCCACTCCCCCCTGTCCCCCCCGTACCCCCTCCCTCCCTGTCCCCGTCCGCTGTTTTATTGTTGTGAGGTGGCCCTTTCTCCCCAGTATCTTCTCCTGCCCTTAGGGTCTGCCTTTCCGTGGCTAGATCTCTTTTCTGCTTCAGCCCCCAGGGATCATCAGTTGTCACGGCTGCACTCGCAAAGCCTCCCTGTAGCTCCAAGACCTCTTGAATTTTCTCCAGCTCTCCCATCTAGCCCTCGTGGCCTCTCTGTCCTCCTCCCCGGTGTACAACACACATTCCATCATGTAAGTGGACTCCACTGCGTCAACCCATTCCCAAACAGGTGGGCTTTCCTTGTCCTTCCACCTCCTTGGAATTACCTTTTTAGCCGCATTAAGCAAATGGGGGATCAAAGAGCCTTTGTATTGTTTAATTTCCCTTGATGTGGCATGCATAAGTGCCACCCAGGGGTCATTTTTTACCTCTATCGTTGTTATTTCTTTTATGTATTTTAGGATAGTCTCCCAAAATTTTTTGATTTTGGGACACCCCCACCATAAATGACCCATTGTGCCCCTTTGATCACACCCCCTCCAACAGTTCGCCGATGTATCCGCCTGAAAATTGCTGACCCTGTCTGGGGTTCTATACCACCTGGCCATGCATTTAAAGTTTGTTTCTGCAGTTCTCGCATCTACCGCTGACCCATGTGCTAATTTTAAAATTTTCTTACTTGTGCCTATTTCTAATTGTGTTCCTAGTTCGCTTTCCCATTTGGTAAGGTATGGCGGCATCTCCGGTCTTCCTCTTTCT
The DNA here is from genome assembly GCA_028564925.1 of Lithobates sylvaticus. Lineage (NCBI taxonomy): Eukaryota > Metazoa > Chordata > Amphibia > Anura > Ranidae > Lithobates > Lithobates sylvaticus. Next base: position 557,323,235 of record CM053028.1, on the reverse strand, counting down.
AATAACAGTTTGTATATTCTGGATATTCTTTTTTTTGAACATTCTGTCGTAAAGATTTTCTCTAATTTTGTTAGATCCTTAGTCTCCCTTAATGGGCTAGGAAGAGAGCCCACAAAGTGGGTCAGCTGGCGATACCGCCATCCATCTATGGAAAAAGCCTCATTATTCTGTAACTCGTGCAATGTCATAACCTTCCCCTTACTAATAACTTCCCCTAGTCTCGTGCAGTCCTTTCTAATCCAATCACCTCCTATTTCCTTTAACCCTGGCGGAAAAAAAGGGTTTTCTTTAAGTGCTATAAGTGGCGAATTATAATTTTTGTTGAATATTTTATATATTTTGTCCCAAATTTTCAAAGTCGTGATGGTGATTATGTGTGTTTTTGCTCCCAGTGTCCGGCTTTTCGGAGGATTCCACACAATCTTCCCCAGCCTGGCTTCACTCAGTGCTTCCTCCAAACTAACCCATCTTTTAGTGTTACCCATTTTACCCCATTCTGCGATTCTTAATAGTGCTATAGCATGGTAGTAACTTTCTATGTCTGGGACCGCCAGACCACCCTGACTTTTATCTTGTTTTAGAACTTGGAGGGAGATTCTATGTTTTTTGTAATTCCATATGAAATTCATTATTATAGCTCTTAGTTTACCGAGGTACTGTTTTGGGAGAGGGAGGGGGAGCATCTGGAATTTATATGTGATGACTGGTAGGATCATCATTTTTACCGAATTAATCCTGCCTATCCAGGATAGAATTTTTCCCTTCAGCTCTTGGCATTTTTTTTTGATGTCTTCTAGGAGTGGGATATAATTTATTTTGTATAATTTCCTCGGGTTGTTGGCCAGTTCTATTCCTAGGTATTTAATCCTTTTTTTCCAGACGAAACTAACTGTTTTCTGTAGGTTCTGTTTCTCAATTTTGTTGAGGTTAATATTGAGGATAAATGTTTTTGAGGCATTGATTCTAAAGTTTGTTAGTTCCCCATATTCCTTCAAGGTTTTAAGCAACATGGGGACTGACTTCTGGGGTGAACTTATGTAGAAAAGGACGTCGTCCGCGAAGGCCGCAAGTTTGTGCTCTTCGCTGCCGACTTTACAGCCTTCCACCTCTGGGTTTCCGCGAATTGTGGCTAACAACGGTTCCAGGGATAGGATAAAAAGGAGAGGGGAGAGTGGGCAGCCCTGCCTCGTACCATTGAACAATTCGAACTCAGCGGAGGTCGTTCCGTTGACCTTAATGTTGGTTTTCGGATGATTATATAGGGTTTTGATTTTTTGAATAATTCTGGGTCCGAAACCCATCCTCTGTAGAGTGTTGAACATGAACCCCCAGTCTACTCTATCGAACGCTTTTTCGGCGTCTATCGAGAGGAGTAGACTGGGGGTTCTCGAATCTCCCATCCTATGTATGGCTAGCAATGTCCGAATCCCATTGTCCCTCCCCTCTCTGCCCGGGACAAACCCGACCTGGTCCGGGTGGATCAGTGTGCCCAGGTGCCCCTTTATTCGATCCGCCAGTATCTTAGCGTATAATTTTGTGTCGAAATTTAATAAAGAGATGGGTCTGTAGTTCGAGCACACCGATCCATCCTTCCCATCCTTCCTCAAAAGAGTGATCGTGGCTTTTAAGGCCTCTTCGCTCATATCATAGTCTATCCCTAGTCCATTCATATATCGCAACAATCTCGGTATAAGAATCTCTTTGTACGTTTTATAATATGAGGCCGTGAAGCCGTCCGGGCCCGGGCTCTTCCCTGTTGGAGAGTTGTTGATGGCTGCTAAGATCTCCTCCTCCGTTATTGGCCTCTCAAGCTCATCTCTCTCCCCCTCCCCCAAAGCCATTAACCCTGCCCTCTCTAGGAATTCTGATGTTTTCTGGTTGTTTCCCATGCTGTCATTGTTTCCCTTGGTTTTCACCTCGTAAAGTTCTTTGTAATAGTCTCTGAATGTAGAGGCTATTTCACTAGAGGTGAACTTCATCTCCCCATTTCTTGTTTGAATTTTTTCAATAAAATTTCTGGTTTTCTTTTTTTTGTATTTTCCTTGCTAAATATTTCCCTGGCTTGTTGCCCCATATATATTGATCCCTGGCCAATTTATTGAACTTCTGTCTAACTTCCTGTTCAGCTAGATCTTTCAATTCCTCTCTCTTGTCTGTAAGCTCTATGTATGTGCTATGGCTAAGTGCCCCCCCAGATTTGTGCTTTTGCTCCAGGGTTTTAATCTCGGCCGTCAGCGCCTGCGTCTTTCCCACCCTCTCCTTTTTTTTCCATGAGGCTTTCGCTATCAGAAGCCCCCTGATGAACGCTTTATGCGCGTCCCACAGTTGAGCCTCTGAAACCTCTCCGTTGTCATTGATTTGGAAGTACCATTCTAGCTCCTTTTTGATATAATCCCTAATTTCTTTGTCATGTAACAATTCAGGATTGAGTTTCCATCCGCTGGAGGGTTGTTTATGTTCTGGGAACCTTAGCCTCATGGATACCGGCGCGTGGTCCGAGAGGGAAGCTATTCCAATTTCGGTTTCTTTGACCCTTTCCAGTATGCCATGGTCTATTAAAATATAGTCCAGGCGAGAATACATCTGGTGGACATGGGAGAAAAACTAGTAATCCCTCAACTGCGGGTGCTGGATCCTCCACACATCCAACAGTTGGTCCTCCGAAAGTTTTTTTTTAATACGCTTCAGTTGTATATTGCCCCTCCCCATACCACCAGATGTGCTGTCCTTCGCGGGGTCCATCACGAAATTGAGGTCCCCCATCAGGATCACATATCCTTTCCTGAAGGCCCTTAGCTTACGCAGAATTGCTTCGAGGAATAAAATAGGTTTGGCGTTGGGGGCATAAACATTGGCCAGTGTAAGCTCTACCCCTAGGAGGGATCCCCTAAGAAACAGATACCTCCCCTCGGGGTCCGTCATTCTCTCCTCCACCATAAAGTCGATGTCCCTCGCAATCCCAATGGCCACTCCTCTTGCCCTGCTCGAGATAGTATCTCCATAAAACCAATTTGGGAGAGCTGGAGAAAAAAGTCTAATATTTGAGGTATGTGCCAGGTGGGTCTCTTGCAGGAACACTATACCTGCGCCATATCTCTCTACTTCCTCCAAAATTTTAGATCGCTTGCCGGGAGAGTTTAAGCCTTTCACATTATATGATAAGAATTTAATTTCTATGTCCTTCATTTATTTTTTGGGATTTTGTTTTTCTTTGTTTTTTTTTTTTTTTCCCTCTGGAATATTGATAGTGACAACAACCCCACAGCGGACGTGGTTACCCTCCCTCTTCCCCCCATCCCCCCCTCCCTCCCCCTTCCCCCTCCCTTCCTCCCCTCCTGCCCCTCCCCTCCCTCCCTCCCACCCTCTCCTCCTCCCCTTTCTTACCCCAACTAGGGTCCCGGGTCCTTGGGGGCCATCCTTTGTGGCTTCCCTTAGACTCCGGATTCCTGGTGAGGTGGAGCCTGTTTAGCCCTCCCCTCCCCCTCCGCGGCCCAGACTCAGGGCGCAGAGGGGGAGGGGGCGGGGCCGGTTTGAGCTAAGTTCTTTTGTAGCTATGTGTGGGCATTCACCCCTCCCCCCTCCCCCCCCCACCACCACCCCCCCCTGGATCCCCCAGGCCTTCCATCTCAATCCAGCCCTGCAGATTCGGAGCTGGAATCCCGAGTTTTGTACAAAATCCCTGCACTTCTTCCGGGAACCTCAACCTGGCCGAACACCCCTCCTTTGACCCTATTAAACATGAGGGAAAACCCCAATTGTATCTTATGTTTTCCCTTTTCAGTATTTCCAATAGGGGTTTCTGGTGTCTCCGTCTTTCGAGGGTTCGGGCCGATAGGTCTGCGTACACTTGAATTTCGACTTCTTTATGCAGTATAGGAGATTTATTCTTTATTTTAGCCCACAGGTCCTCTTTTTCTTTAAAGTGGCTGAATCTGACAATTATGTCCCGGGGCCGCTCAGCGCCCCCCCTTTCGGGTCTTCCTACTCGGTGTATCCTTTCTGTATGGGGGAAATGATCAATGTCCATGCCGCTTATGGGGCCCAAGATTTCCCATAGTTTTCTTTCTTGCTCCAGTATTCTGACTGATAAGTAAAGCTTTGCTGATCCTCTTGTAGCCTTCGTCTTTCTTGTGTAAAGAAACGATTTTCTTTCTCAGGCCTTGTGACATTTCTCCTCCATGTGGTGCCATTGCTGACAGCATGGAATGGGAAGGGGTTTTATTTGTTAAAGTGTTTGTTAACCCCAAAAAATCAAAATGCTGCTCATGTTCCTTTAATGTGCAATTAGCAGCATGGTGCTTTTGCTTTTTAAATGATCCCTCTGTATCTCCTACAGTAGCCGTTTTATAATGCCATGTCCTGTGAGTTCTGACCACGATTACCACGTCTGCTAAGCCGAGAGATCGTAGTCTTTGCATGTCTGCGTCTCCTATTCTCCTCTGTGCCCGTCTTCAGCTCCCCCTTCCTCTTCCTGTCAACACATAACCTCTCTGATTGTCTGCTCGACTCTCATACTTAACCTGAAAAGCTCCCATTCCCTCTGTATTCGGACGAGAAGTTCCCCTGTGTCTGGGTTTTAACATAAATATGCCTATCTGTACAGATAACACAGATAATCGGCTCCCTGCGATCACAAGACTCATCGTCTCTGTCTCTTCTCTCCCGTCTGACATCAGTGGCAGTGCTCCCCCCCCCCCACCCTCGGATACTCTCAGCTGGCAGAGGAGAGAAAAAGCAACTCATCATAGGAAGAAGATATGTCATCGCTACAGAGAAGCATATATATATGATAAAACACAGGCACAGGGGAACTTATTGTTCTAATACAGAGGGATGGGAGCATTTTTTACAAGTGGCTTAACAACTACTTTAGGTAACTTTTATAATCACCTGCCTGCTGGACACCTGTTTAATGAATACTTAAGCCCCTTTCACACTGAGGCGCTACCCACATATGTGTTCGCTTCTGCATGCGAGCTCGGCGGGACGGGGTGTGTTTAAAAAAAAATGTTGGCACCCTTAGAGTCCATTCACACATTGAAGTCGCCCCAAGTTGCCTGACATGATAAAATCAATGTAAGTGAATGAGAGCCGTCTTAATGCACACTACTGAAGTCGCTCCGACTTCAGAAAAGGTTCCTGTACTACTTCAATCCGACTTCTAGGCAACTTGTACCCATTAATTTCAATGGAAGATGCCTTCAAGTCTGATCCCCTGTCTTATATTATATCACACATTGTGGAGGTGATCAGGGACACAATAACTGGTGTGGAGGTGATCAGGGACACAATAACTGGTGTGGAGGTGATCGGGGACACAATAACTGGTGTGGAGGTGATCGGGGACACAATAACTGGTGTGGAGGTGATCGGGGACACAATAGCTGGTGTGGCGGTGATCGGGGACACAATAACTGGTGTGGAGGTGATCTGGGACACAATAACTGGTGTGGAGGTGATCGGGGACACAATAACTGGTGTGGTGGTGATCGGGGGACACAATAACTGGTGTGGTGGTGATCGGGGACACAATAACTGGTGTGGAGGTGATCTGGACACAATAACTGGTGTGGAGGTGATGGGGGACACAATAACTGGTGTGGAGGTGATCGGGGACACAATAACTGGTGTGGAGGTGATCGGGGACACAATAACTGGTGTGGAGGTGATAGGGGACACAATAACTGGTGTGGCGGTGATCGGGGACACAATAACTGGTGTGGAGGTGATCGGGGACACAATAACTGGTGTGGAGGTGATCGGGACACAATAACTGGTGTGGAGGTGATCTGGACACAATAACTGGTGTGGAGGTGATCGGGGACACAATAACTGTGTGGAGGTGATCGGGGACACAATAACTGGTGTGGAGGTGATCGGGGACACAATAACTGGTGGAGGTGATCGGGGACACAATAACTGTTGTGGCGGTGATCGGGGACACAATAACTGGTGTGGCGGTGATCGGGGACACAATAACTGGTGTGGAGGTGATCGGGGACACAATAACTGGTGTGGAGGTGATCGGGGGACACAATAACTGGTGTGGAGGTGATCGGGGACACAATAACTGGTGTGGAGGTGATCGGGACACAATAACTGGTGTGGAGGTGATCGGGGACACAATAACTGGTGTGGAGGTGATCGGGGACACAATAACTGGTGTGGAGGTGATCGGGGACACAATAACTGGTGTGGAGGTGATCGGGGACACAATAACTGGTGTGGAGGTGATCGGGGACACAATAACTGGAGTGGAGGTGATCGGGGACACAATAACTGGTGTGGAGGTGATCGGGGACACAATAACTGGTGTGGAGGTGATCGGGGACACAATAACTGGTGTGGAGGTGATCGGGGACACAATAACTGCTGTGGAGGTGATCAGGCACACAATAACTGGTGTGGAGGTGATCGGGGACACAATAACTGGTGTGGAGGTGATCGGGGACACAATAACTGGTGTGGCGGTAATCAGGGACACAATAACTGGTGTGGAGGTGATCGGGGACACAATAACTGGTGTGGAGGTGATAAGGAACACAATAAAAACATATTACTAGAATTTAACTCCAAAATGAAGAGAATGTTCCGGCCCTGTAAATAGGGAAATGTTCTGACCCTGAAGGGGTTCATCTACAAATAATAAATATTCGGGCAGCGCTTGCACTATGGACAAAATATCTGAATTCACAACACGATAGTTCCAATAAAACTTTCTGATAACAAAGTGTCAGACAACTCCTGGGGTAACCTGGCAGCACTTACTCATAAAAACCCCGGCTGTAGATCACTAGGTGTGCTGGGCTCTGTAGTCCCACAGACTTCATGGTGCCTGAGAAGCAATAGACGCTTCTATAGTAGTAGATAGGAAATACCCACATAAAAAGAAGAAGAGCTAATGCACTGCCAGGGTCCTGGCCACAGATACTCTAGTGGATGGCGGGCTGGATACCGGCATCATACCGCGTAGATGTAAACAGAGAGGTCACCTCTACTAACCTGGTGACATCCATTGTGTTTGGATTGGAAAACTCCAATATTTGTCCAGGAAGGCAATTGGCAGGTGAAGAGGTTCTAAAAAGTGCTCCTACCCCCACCCAGATTCCTTAACCATTTATAGCCCAGAATAACTTTAAAAAATCTTCTGTACCATCATATATCAAAAAATTCATACAAAACTATTTATAATCATCAATAACTTGTAAAATTATATAAAAAAAAAAAAGGTATAAGGCTGGGTTCACACCAGTGCGAATTCCCATAGCAAGAGATTGTGACCATCTCTCTATGGAGCTGGTTCACACATCTCCGCAGCGGCTCTGGTGCAAATTGCACAGGAGCCCTATGCATCTTTTGGTTTCAGGTCCGAATTCAGCCCAAAATCGGACCTGAGGCGGTGAATGGAGACAAAGAGCTTAATATTAATATTCAGTCCAGGCGGAACAAATGTATTCAGTTGAAAAATCCATTTTGATTCCCATCTGGACGTCTTTTTTGATAAAATTGCCCCCCCCCCCCTCACTCCGGGTTCAACATCTCATCCCCCCAAAATCCCGTCCCTTTCAGACTTCTATTGTGAGACTCCTCATAGTGTCTCTGGAGGGATCGCTGATCATTCCTGTGTAAAATCTTACAAAAATCTTCCCTAATCCCAACCTTTAACCACTTAAGCCCTGGACCAATTTGCAGCCAAAAGACCAGGTCCCTTTTTGCGATTCGGCACTGCGTCGCTTTAACTGACAATTGCGCAGTCGTGAGACGTGGCTCCCAAACAAAATTGGCGTCCTTTTTTCCCACAAATAGAGCTTTCTTTTGGTGGTATTTGATAGCCTCTGCGGTTTTTATTTTTTGCGCTATAAACAAAAATAGAGCGACAATTTTGAAAAAAATTCAATCTTTTTTACTTTTTGCTATAATAAATATCCACAAAAAATATATAAAAAAACATTTATTTTCCTAAGTTTAGGCCGATACGTATTCTTCTAATATTTTTGGAAAAAAAAAAAATCGCAATTAGCGATTATTGATTGGTTTGCGCAAAAGTTTACAAAATTGGGGATAGTTTTATAGCATTTTTATGAATATTTTTTTTTTTGGCGGACACATCGGACATTATTGGGACCATTGTCATTTATACAGAAATCAGTGCTATTTAAATGCACTGATTCCTATGTAAATGACACTGGCAGGGGTTAACCACTAGGGGGCGGGGAGGGGTTATGTGTGTGTGTGTTTTTTTTTTACAGTAGGGGGCGTGGCTTTACGTCTGACGTCACTGATCGGCTTTCCCGATGACAGGGAACAGCCGATCAGTGACAGGCAGGGTAGGAAGCACGGGGAGAGGTTTGCTTACACAGACCTCCCCCGTTCTTCAGCTCTTTGACCCGATCGGGGGACACCAGCGGCGATCGGGTCCGCTGGTCCCACGGCTGCGGTCACGGAGCTCAGGACCAGGTCGCGAGCGCGCCGGCGCGCACGCGACCCATGGCTAGGCTCTTAAAGGGCAACGTACCTGTACGTTGATCTGCCCAGCCGTGCCATTCTGCTGACGTAAATGTGCAGGAGGCGGTCCTTAAGCGGTTAATTATCATTTCATTCCCCCCACATACAATGTCTGGAACCGACATTTACTGACATCAATAACTCCCCTCGTGGTACAGACCATAAATTCCCTCATTGTAATATACGGAGTTATTCTACATTTCCACACTATATATGTGTGTATCATCATCTGCTGGAGATAAAATACATCACAGTGACTATGGAGGAAGAGGACGGACATGACGGGGGGTTACTGGGTGTAAATAGAAAATAAGATCTTATTACCTCCTCTGCTGCCACTTCCAGCAATGTCTTCTGTCTACTTCCTATGGAACATCCTGTGTGTACCTGACATCACTTCCTGTATTCCATAGAGACTTCCTGTCTGGGAAAAGGTGAGATCACCATCTTGTGGAGCTCAGAGGAACTGCAGCCTCCGAGAAACATCTTGTAGTGTGAACACGGCCTTGTGCAGTGTGTGTCTGTACTGTATATCCTTATAGATGGGGTCATCTCCACTCCCACCAAGGGGGATAGAAATATATTACTGCTGGGGGGGAGACATTTTGGCCCCTTTGATTTTGCAGTAAAATTGATGTCAGATTTAGTCATGTAGAACATCTGTTATATGGATACAAAGATCCCCAGCCGAGAGTAAAGGGTGGAAATGGCTCCTGATCCCCAGATTTGGGCAATTATGTCACCAATATAAATAGAATAAAACCTGCGCTATGTGTAACAACTCAAATACCTACAGAAATAACTTATACCGGACTGCTGCTGTAACAAAGGTAAGTATTCCCTTTATCACCTAGAAGAGCATTATGTGTCACAGCGCTGTCCTATTGTGTGTGCACATAAATCATCACAAATACACTAAAATATGTGGAGACATTCATATATAAAGTGCTAGGGGCTCAAATAATATTCTCTGCAGATCTACTGCTTCCACTTTACACCTACTTCACTGATCTTATGGGGTTTAACAATGAATGAAGTAAACTGATCCATGTGCAAATTCATATACATGTAGCGCCATAACCCCTGGGGGCAGCTATGAATTTTTCTGGGCTTACCAATTACCTCCTCCTTGTAGCTCGTCGTTCGTTGTCTAGGGGTTCCCAGGGTTAGTACCCAGTAATTTCAGAAGCTGACACTCAAATGTCTTTTTGAGGATTTTTATTGCAAAGAGTAACGCTCAAATATAACACAGTCTCTCAGTTGGGAATAGAGGGTATGGATGACAAAGCTCAGGCACTTCAGAACTGCTGACATTAATTGAAAGTCTCTTTAGGTAGCCCAGAGAGTAGCCACTCGCAACTGGGCGCTTCACTGTTGGATAAACCCCTGTCTGTAGATTTAGCAGCCAACAAGTGATTTCAAAGATTTACAAAGTCTCTGCCACAGACTAGGTTGTAACTGAAGATAAGTTAGGAACCTTTCCCTACGGTACCTGTATCTCTCAGCCTCTTCAGCGATACCGTAAATAATGTGGATTCACTAGTGTCCATACATCTCAGCTCCCAGGCTCTTACTGAGCAGCCAGCTTGTTGGCCCTCCTCCGAAGAGTCCTCCCCTGGTCGCTTGTACGAGTTGCCGTGCCTCTCCAATCCTGAGAGGACACCGGGACACCTCCGAATCCTCCTTCAGTTACTGGGCCTCGAACTAGCCAGTTCCGAGGCTCGGGAACGGACGGATCCCCACCCCAGACCATGAGGCCTCTGGGGCTGGTCAGGGTGACCAGGCTTATGGGGCAGCAGACACTCCTGGGTCCGGGACCCCTCACAGGGTTGGTCCGGACCGGAACCAGGAATCAAAGAGCAAGCCGAACCCTGCACATGTGACTTCAGCATCTTAAATACTCCTTCCCAGACTACACAGAGGGGCCAGACGTGCCCACTGATTGGCTCAGAGAAGATTGGTACCTAACACGTCCAACCAGGCTTAGTTCTCAGCCTGTCACAGGTGCCTCACTACACCTATGACCAGGCAGAACTCCAGTACAGCCCAGCCAGACTGATGCCAAAGTAAATGACCTAAACAATTAACCCCCAAAACTCCGTTACAGTTCTGGAAAAAAATAAATTTGCCCTATACTTTAGAAAAGTGTCAGCTGTACATACAACATAAAGTGCTTTGTGCTCAAAATGCTGTTTCCTGCAGATCTACTGCTTCCACTTTACACCTACTTCAATTAACTTATTTTGCTCCAAAAATAAACACGTGATGGTGAGGGCGCCCCCTTAGTGGTGCTTCCCCACTCACCAGAGCAATATGACTCCCAGCTTTTCATCTACCAGAGTCACCAACATCCTTCACACTCTCCTCACCTCCGATGGCAAAGGAACTGGATCCTCCTCGCTCACTCCTGCAAGTCTGCTGCGCTTTCTGTCAGTCTCCCTTCTAGACTCCTCCTCCTCCGACCGTTGTTCCAGCAGGAGCTCCGCCTCTTCATACACACTCAGAGCTCCGCCTGCTCATACACACTCAGGGCCCCGCCTCTTCATACACACTCAGAGCTCCGCCTCTTCATACACATTCAGAGCTCCGCCTCTTCATACAGACTCAGAGCTCCACCTCTTTATACACATTCAGAGCCCAGCCTCTTCATACACATTCATAGCTCCGCCTCTTCATACACACTCAGAGCTCCGCCTCTTCATACACACTCAGAGCTCCGCCTCTTCATACACACTCAGGGCTCCGCCTCTTCATACACACTCATAGCTCCTCCTCTTCATACACACTCAGAGCTCCGCCCCTTTATACACACTCAGAGCTCCGCCTCTTCATAAATACTCAGAGCTCCACCTCTTCAGAGCTCCACCTCTTCAAACATACTCGGAGCTCCGCCTCTTCATACACACTCGGAGCTCCGCCTCTTCATACACACTCAGGGAGGAGAGAAAGGGGAATGATATACAGTACATACACACAGCACAAGGCCGTGTTCACACTACGAGATGTTTCTCGGGGCTGTAGTTCCTCTGAGCTCCACAAGGTGGTGATCTCACCTCTACCCAGACAGGAAGTCTCTATGGAAGACAGGAAGTGATGTCAGGTACTGACAGACATTCCATTTGAGTAGTGAGAAGACACTGCAGGATCTGGCGGTAGAGGAGGTAATATGTAGTTTAGCCCCTTCAGGGGGATCAGTTGATGACTAATATATCTTTCTTCCAAATCTGGCCATACATGGTTCAGTTTTATCATTCAGCCATCGGGATGAGAGGAAAGAACTGAACTGATTCCCCCATCCACACATTGGAGGGGGATGGGGGAATCCTCCCCGCTGCACTATTGTATTCTGACAATGGGGGCGCTCCTCCGCTCTCAGAATACACAGATCAGTGATGAAGCTATTGGCTGCAGCTGCTGATCGAGTGACTTTTATCCGGCAGTGACCACACATGGATGGAGATGTGACCGATCCCTGCTGAACCAGCTGAATTTCCATGTCTCTATGGTCACCATAAGTGACTTCCTCCCCTCCCCCTCATCTCCTTCATTATGTAAGTCATGCTGAGATAATCTCCCATTGGCTGAGCAATATTCTCATTTGTCTCTGAGCTCCTTCTTGCTATTCCTCGTCCTGCCTGTTGTTTCCTTGGATTGATTTTCTGTGTAGTGACCCCGGCTTCATCTCTTGGATGCGCTCGTCTGTTGCTTGTCCTGACCTTTATCCTGATTCCTGGATCTCCTCCTCATCTCTCCTCCATATCCTCTTACACAGCTTTTCTCCACACCCAAAGTGATCCTGGAGGGTGGAAACTTGGCACCAGCACTCAGCAAAATCCATCCCCACCATTAGGACAGATAATCTGACTGGAGATCGCTATTGTTCTGCTCTTTTTAGATCACTCCTAAGGCTATTGTTGCTGGGGGGGGGAGGACATTGCTGAGGTTCTCACCTTTAGTGATTCTTTATACAAGTGATTTGCACTTCAAGTTTTCCCTCATCTGAATGTCTCCGCTGAAGATTTCTTCTCTGTCCTTCCACAGGTTTGTCCCAGCTGAGTCACATCCACCCATAACTGGAAACTGTTTGCTTTCACTGTGTCTTTTGATATGTCGCCTTCCCCATCTGTTGCCTGTCTGCATCATTACAATGTTTGTTGCTCTGTTGTGTCTTACCGAAGTTTTATGTGCTGATCTTATCTTTACAGCTCTCCCCACTTGCTAGTCTGACATTAGATGTTAAAGCGGTTCTGCACTCTTATTTTTTTTTGGGCTATATGCCAAGGGCATATAGCTCAATTGGGGGACTTACCTGTTCCATCTTCCATCTCGATCGCCGCCGGTTTTCATCTTCATCTTCTTCTTGTCTTCTTCTTGTCTGCTGGGGTCCATCTTGCCTGTGGGCATGTGAAACCCCACAGGCACTTTAGATGGCCCAGCATGCACCGCCGTTACTCGCGCGTGCGCAGTAACGGCACATCTGCCGACATCTCACGAGATTTTGGAAGATGTGGCCGAAATCTCGTGAGATTTCAGAAGATGTGGCCGAAATCTCGCGAGATTTCGGAAGATGCCCGCACTGACTCCTGGGATCAATGACACCAGATCCCAGGAGACAGTGCGGCGTGACGACGATCGACGCAGAGACCCCGCCCGCCGCCGAAGAGAGAGAAGACCGGAAGTCATCAATTACAAGGTAAGTAAAAAAAAAAAAAAAACATTTAATTTAGTACTCTTTGCCTGATTTGGAAGGCAAAGAGATTTACTAAATGAAATGGGTGCAGAACCGCTTTAAGGGTTTGCTCTGATTGACAGCCATATATTAACTCCTGATTCATTCATAAACAAACAATCACCCCCACTTTTGACAGTATAACACTGGAGCACCCTTATGGGGTCAGCACCTTGCTGTGGGAACATGGCTGGGGTTCTTTCCTTTAACCACTTCCCGCCCGGCCTATAGCAAAATGACGGCCGGGTGGTGGTTCAGTTATCCTGACGGGGCGTCATATGACGTCCAGCAGGATAACAGCCACCACACGCCCATGGGGGCGTACATCGCAGCGATCGGTGGTGCAGTGTGTCAGTCTGACTTCTACACCGATCTCGGTAAAGAGCCTCCGACGGAGGCTCTTTACCACGTGATCACCTGTGTCCAATCACAGCTGATAACAATGTAAACAGGAAGAGCCGTTGATTGGCTTTTCCTCACTGGCGTCTGACAGATACGAGTAGAGGAGAGCCGATCAGCTCTCCTGACAGGGGGGGGTCTGTGCTGATTGTTTATTAGCGCAGCCCCCCCTCGGATCTCGCCCAGGACCACCATCATGCCACCCAGGACCACCAGGATGGCCATCCACACTGGACCATCAAGTATGCCCCCCCTAGACCACCAGGGAAATGCAAATCTGTGCCAAGGCAGCTGCCAATCAATGCACAGGCAGCTGCCAATCGATGTCCACTCACAATACCTACCACTGCCAGTGCCACCAGGGATGCCTATCAGTACCCTATCAGTGCCACCCATAAGTACCCATCTTTGAAGCCTATCAGTGCCCATCAGTCCCACCTATCAGTGCCACCCATAAGTACCCATCTTTGCAGCCTTTCAGTGCCGCCCATCAGTGCCCATTGTCGGTGCCCAACAGTGCCTGCTCATTGGTGCCAACTCATCAGTGCCACCCATAAGTACTCATCTTTGCAGCCTTCCCGTGCCACCCATGAGTGCCCATCAGTGCTGCCTATCAATGCCCATCAGTGCCACCTACCAGTGCAACATATCAGTGCCCATTGTCGATGCCTGCTCATTAGTGCCACCTCATCAGTGCCCATCAGTGCCCATCAGTGAAGAGAAAACGTACTTCTTTACAAAATTTTTAATCTTTTTTTATTTGTTTAGCAAAAAATAAAAACCGCAGAGGTGATCAAATACCACCAAAAGAAATCTCTATTTGTGGGGACAAAATGATAAACATTCTGTTTTGGTACAGTGTTGCATGACCGCGCAATTGTCATTTAAACAGCGACAGCGCAGAAAGCTTAAAATTGGCCTGGGCAGGAAGGGGGGTAAGTGCCCAGTATTGATGTGGTCAGTGATTCTTTCTCCGAGTGATTCTTTATACAAGTCATATGCACTTCAAGCTCTGCACTTGAGCGACTGAACGAAGAAAACACTCATAGCAAACAGCACTGAAAAGCACCAAACAAGCTGTAGGTGACCCGTCTCTCTACCACTTGTGTCCTCTTTTCTCTACCCCACAGCTTATATATATATATATATATATATATATATATATATATATATATATATATATATATAATCGCCCTCCTTTCTGTCCTCTCACTATTACTGCACTCAACAACTCCTTCTAATTCTACACCCACATGCTGATAAATCCAGGACGCTGGGGCATGTCCCTTCATATAAATCACACTGCCACATTATCTCTTTTACTCTTCTGCATCTCCTAACCTCTGGTGACATCCCCAAACTCTGGGCCTCCATTATTTAACTGTGTCCAATGCTCCAATCACCCTACACCCTCTGGCAGCAGCAGCAATCCACAGAACTTGGTTTCCATTTCTCTTCTTCCCAAAACCAACCTCCCCTTCTCCTGCACCCTCTGGAATGTCCGCTCTGTCTGTAACAAACTCACCTCCCCGAACTACCTCTTTATCGCAAATCCCTTTAACTTACTTGCCATTACTGAAACCTGGCTTAATGAATCTGACACTGCTTCTCCCTCTTCCCTCTACTATGATGGCCTTCTCTGGACTCACTTCCATAGACCCAGTGGACGGAAGGGAGGTAATCCTTCTAGCACCACACAGAACCTATCAGGTTCTTCACCCATCTCCCTATTTGACACTCTCCTCTTTTGAGGCACACTGTTTTAGTCTGTTTTCTCCCATTTCTCTAAGAATTGCTGCCATCTACTGACCTCCTGAACAAGTATCAACCTTTCTTGATGACTTCTCTGCATGACTACCCTACTTTCTCTCTTCTGAAATACCCGCAATCATTCTCTGTGACTTCAACATCCCTGTTAATGCTAATACTACTACTGCTTCTAAACTTCTCCATCTAACCTCATCTCTTGACCTGAAGCAATAGATATAGGCGTCTACTCACTCCGATGGCAACACCCTTGACCTTGTATTCCCCTATTTATGCACCCCGTGCAACCTCTCCAACATTCCTCTCCCACTCTATGATTTCCACCTTATTAGTTTTGCTCTCTCCCTGTCTTCCACCTCCTCTCCCTCCAACCGCCTAACAGTTACCCGTATAAACTTTTCCCACCTTAACCACTTGCCAGCTGCCGTCATTATACTGCGGCAGGTCAGCACGATCCCGCGAACCATCATAGCTGTATGTCGGCTCCTTTAAGCAGGATAGCAGGCTGCACTGCGGCGGGGTGCCGACGTGTGTGTGTAAACACACATCCCTGTTCTGTGTAAAGATGCAGATCATGAGTTCCAAATAGCTAGGAACCACGATCTGTCATCTCCTATAGTCAATCCTCTCCCCCTACAGTTAGAACACATACTAGGGAACACCGTTAACCCCTCGATTGCCCCCTAGTGTTAACCCCTTCCATGCTAGTGACATTTATACAGTAATTGGTGCATTTTTATAGCACTGATTGCTGTACAATTATCAATGGTCCCAAAAATGTGTCAAAAGTGTCCACCATAATGTCGTAGTCTCAATAAAATTTGAAGATCGCCGCCATTACTAGTAAAAATAATAATAATAAAAATGCTATAAATCTATCCCTGTATGGCTCACGTCCTTAACCTGGTGGTGCAGCGGTTCTTGGGCAGGTACCCAGGCTTACAGGATGTACTGAGGCAGGCCAGGAAAGTCTGTGTGCATTTCCGCCCGATCATATAATGCCAGTGCTCGGCTGGCTGAGCTGCAAAAGGAGTTGAACCTCCCCAAGAACCGCCTAATGTGACATGCCCACCAGGTGAACTCAACGTTGGCCATGCTGCAGCGACTGCACACGCAGCAGAGGGCCATCAATGAGTACCTGTGCGACTACGGCACCAGGACAGGGTCAGTGGAGCTCAGATTTTTTTCCCCACGCCAGTGAAGCATGATCAGGGATGCATGCACTGTCCTATCACCATTTGAGGAGGCCACGAGGATGGTGAGCAGTGACAGTGCATGCATTAGTGACACTGTACCTCTTGTCCACCTGTTGGAGCATACGCTGCGTGGGATAATGAACAGGGAACTTGAGGCAGAACAGAGGCAGGAAGAGGAGGACTTCCTTGCCTCTCAAGGCCCCCTTTATCCAGACAGTGTTCCTTCTCTCCCACCCATCACACAGGAAGAGGAGGAGGAGGATTGTGTCAGCATGGAGGTGGAGCCTGGCACTCAGCATCAGCAGCAGCAGTCTTTTAGGGATGATTTACAGTCCCAACAAACCAGTGGACTTGTACGTGGCTGGGAGGATATGGCTGCAGATCATGTCGTCCTCCGTGACCCAGAAGACTCCGGACCGAATGCCTCAGCTAACCTACGTTGCATGGCCTCCCTGATCCTGCAAAGCCTGCGGAAGGATCCTCGTATTCTTCGGATCAAGGAGAGGGACCATTACTGGCTGGCCACTCTCCTTGATCCACGGTACAAGGGTAAGGTTGCGGACCTTATCTTACCGTCGCAGAGGATGAGACATCTCAGGGAGGCCTTGCAGAAAGGTCTGTGCAACGCGTTCCCAGAGACTGGGAGGTTACAAACTCCTGGACCTGGATGACGAGTTGCTGAGGCTTCGGTCAGTAGCAGAAGGAGCGGTGAGGAAGGTGGACGTCTAACGGATGCGTTCAGACAATTTTTTAGTGCGCAGCCCCAAGGTATGATCGGTTCAAGCAACCATCGCCAGCGTCTGATATACATGGTGCAGGAATACCTAGGGGCAAGGTCAGACTTGGACACCTTTCCCACCGAAAATCCTCTGGCTTACTGGGTCTTGAGGATGGATCACTGGCCAGAGCTTGCACAGTATGCAATTGAGCTACTGGCCTGTCCTTCATCCAGCGTTCTTTCCGAACGCACATTTAGTGCTGCTGGAGGCTTTGTCACCGATCATAGGGTGCGTCTGTCCACCGACTCGGTTTATCGACTGACCTTCTTAAAGATGAATCAGTCTTGGATCACCACCAGCTACCAGGCACCTGAAGCTGATATAACAGAATAATTTATAATGTCACATCCCTTCAAGACTGCCTATGCTGATGCTGAGTGACTGTCCTGTTATGTTGACTGACTATCCTTTTCCTCCTCAATGATCCTGATGATAGCTTGGAAGAACATTTTTGTTTCTGTGTGCCACCACCAGTGGCTAAGGCCCAATTTTTCAGCCCCTGTATAACAGGGGCGTGTAATTACAATTTTTATGCAATGCTTTGCAACAGGTCTCATTGCTGTGCTCAGAGTACAGTATCTGTGAGGGGTTGCAGTGTTGTGGCACCAATGCCTAAGGCCCAATTTTTCAGCCCCTGTTTAACAGGGGCGTGTAATTACAAATCTTGATCTAATAATTCACAGCAGGGCCCATTTCTGTGCCCACCAAGAGTAACTGTGAGGGCTTACAGTGTTGTGGCAACACCGTCCACCACCACCGCCAAAGGCCCAATTTTTCTGCCCTGTTCAACAGGTGCATGCAATTACAAATCTTGATCTAATAATTCACAGCAGGGCCAATTCCTGTGCCCACCAAGAGTAACTGTGGGGGCTTACAGTGTTGTGGCAACACCAACATCTAATGGGGCAAATTTCTGCAGAGTATATACGGCAGGCCCCTACTTTCAAACATCCAACTTAGAAACGGAAGGAGAAAACAGGAAGTGAGAGGAAATCTACCAATAGGAAGGGAAATTCTATCCTGTTAGATTTAATTTGGGAAAAAGGTATCTCCTCTCTACTGATGCTTTATCACCAATTCTTGTTTCAATAAAAACCCAACTTTTCCAAAAACATTTGTCATTGGGACGGAAAGTGAGGTGAAATGTTCTGAACAGGTGCACAGACAGCAAAACAAATGTTACAGGGGTGATAACCCTTCCCTATGTTCTCCGAAAAGCTTAAAAATAGATTTTTTTGGATGGAGCTACACTTAAAAATTTACCTGTTCAAAATTACAAACATATTCTACTTAAGATAAGAACAAACCTACAGTCCCTGTCTTGTTTGCACCGCCTGTATACTGCTGTTCAGAGTATATAGGGTTCTTAGGTATAGGGTTTTATTTTGGGTGCGGGGTTCCCCTTAACCACTTCCCGACCGCCCCATGTAGATATACGTCGGCAGAATGGCACGTACAGGCAGAACCACGTACCTGTACGTGCCATTCTTCAGGCGCGTGGGGGGTCCGATCGGACCCCCCCGGCCGGCGGGGACGGTCGGGATCGCTTCAGGAGCGATCCGGGATGAGGGGACGGCCAGTGGTTTCTGGCCACCCCCTCGCGATCGCTCCTGGCCAATCAGATGCTTCCTCTGTCTGTGTCAATCAAAACACAGGCAGAGGAAGTGATGTCACGCTCGGTGCGCCGGTCTATGTGACCGGAACGCCGAGCTGTCAACACACACAGGTTAGTGCACCAACAGTACACTGACACCAGTACACATAGGCACACAAAACACCCCCCTGTCACCCCCAGATCACCCCCCAGATCACCCCCTCCCCCCCCAGTCACAGTGTCACTAATTGCAGTGATCATTTTTTTACTGATCACTGCATTTAGTGTCAGTGTGACTGTAATAACTGTCAGTGCAGTTAGTTTTAGGTCCTAGGTAGCCCCCTACCCCCCCCTAATAAAGGTTTAACCCCTTGATTGCCCCCCAGGTAACCCTTTCACCCCCTTTTGCCAGTGTCACTAAGTGATCGTTTTTCTGATCGCTGTATTAGTGTCACTGCTGTCGCTAGGTAACCATTTTTTTTTTTTAGGTAACCGCCATGTTTATATAGGTTCATAAATAGGTTTATAGGTCAGGTACCCCCATATTACAACCTAAATAAAGGTTTTAACCCCTTGATTGCCCCTAGAGTTAACCCTTTCACCAGTGATCACTGTATAACTGTCACTGGTGACGCTGGTTAGCCAGTTAGTTATTTCGTTATTTAGGTTCCCCGTCAGGTTTTTATATAGCGTCAGGTACCCCCATATATTACCTAATAAAGGTTTTAACCCCCTGATTGCCCCTAGTTAACCCTTTCACCCCCTTTTGCCAGTGTCACTAAGCGATCGTTTTTCTGATCGCTGCATTAGTGTCGCTAGGTAACCAGTTTTTTTTTGTATTACTGTTACGGGTGACGCTGGTTAGTTAGCTTGTTTTTTATACTGTCAGGGCACCCGCCATTTATTACCCAATAACGGTTTAACCCCCTGATCGCCCGGCGGGTGATATCAATTAGGTTTTAGGGTCAAATAAGGTCTGCGTCGCCCCAGGTTAGTGCCAGTACCGCAAACACCCACGCACAAAGCATACACCTCCCTTAGTGGCACAGTATCTGAACAGATCAATATCTGATCTGATCAGATCTATACTAGCGTCCCAGCAGTTTAGGGTTCCAAAAAAAACCGCATTGTTAGCGGGATCAGCCCAGATACCTGCTAGCACCTGCGTTTTCCCCCTCCGCCCAGCCCAGCCCACCCAAGTGCAGTATCGATCGATCACTGTCACTTACAAAACACTAAGCACACATAACTGCAGCGTTCGCAGAGTCAGGCCTGATCCCTGCGATCGCTAACAGTTTTTTTGTGGTAGCGTTTTGATTCAGTCGCTTCAGTCAGGAGCTTTTTTACCTGTGAATCTCAAAAAAAAAAAAAAAAAAAAAATAGTTGTCGTTTTATTGTTCTCTCTCTCACTCTATTCTCTCTCTATTGTTGCTCTTTTTTTACTCCATTCTATTCTGCAATGTTTTATTATGTTTTATCATGTTTTATCATGCTTGCTTTTCAGGTATGTAATTTTGTTTACTGTGTTTTAGTGTTAAGCATTTTTTTGTTTTCAGGTGCGCCATTCAGTTGCAACGCGGATTTATTTATCTTGACAGCAACAGCGTTTGCTCCCACGATACATAAAGCCGCGACTCCAACGCTGTAGGAGGTGATTTCACCACCACAGTTAAAAAAAAGAGCATATATGCCGAAGCATGGGGGCAGCAGGGGGGGGGAGGAGCGATTGGCTCCTAATGCCACGTACATACGGTCGAAATTCCGACCGTGTGTACACGGCATAACTTTTGCGGGAGGATGCCCCCATGCATCGGCATATATAAATGGTGCATGTATGCCCATCATTAGAAGTGGGTGGATGAAGGGAGGTATTCTAATGGTGGGCATACCCACCAATCAATCTCTTTTTTTCGTTCAGCCAAGAGGCTGCATGAAAAAAAAAAGATTACAATATATGTCCAGTATGTTGCTGGACTTTGAATGGTTATACCAGAATGATGCCTGCAGGTTTAGGTATCATCTTGGTATCATTCTTTTCAGCCAGTGATCGGCTTTCATGTAAAAGCAATTCTAGCGGGTAATTAGCCTCTAGACTGCTTTTACAAGCAGTGGGAGGGAATGTCCCCCCTCCCGGATATAAACCGCGCCATTGGGAAATTGGGAAAGCATTTTATCACACCAATCTTGGTGTGGTCAGATGCTTTGAGGGCAGAGGAAAGATCTAGGGTCTAATAGACCCCAATTTTTTCAAAAAAAGAGTACCTGTCACTGCCTATTGCTATCATAGGGGATATTTACATTCCCTGAGATAACAATAAAAATCATAACAAAGAAAAAAAATGGAAGGAACAGTTTAAAAATAAAATAAAAAAGCTAAATAAATAAAAAAAAAAACAAAAAAAAAAAAAAAAAAGCACCCCTGCCCCCCCTTCTCTTGCGCAAAGGCGTACACAAGCGTTGGTCTGGCGTCATATGTAAACAGCAATTGCACCATGCATGTGAGGTATCACCGCGAAGGTCAGATCGAGGGCAGTAATTTTAGCAGTAGACCTCCTCCGTGAATCTAATGTGGTATCATGTAAAGGCTTTTAAAGGCTTTTTAAAAATGTATGTAGTTTGTCGCCACTGCGTGTTTGTGCGCAATTTTAAAGCATGTCGTGTTTGGTATCCATGTACTCGGCCTAAGATCATATTTTTTATTTCATCAAAAATTTGAGCAATATAGTGTGTTTTAGTGCATTAAAATAAAAAAAAAAACGTGTATTTTTTCCACAAAAAATGCGTTTGAAAAATCGCTGCGCAAATACTGTGTGGAAAAAAAAAATGCAACACCCACCATTTTAATCTGTAGGGCCTTTGCTTTAACATTATATATAGTGTTTGGGGGTTCAACGTAATTTTCTTGCAAAAAAAAAAATATGTTTTCATGTAAACAAAAAGTGTCAGAAAGGGCTTTGTCTACAAGTGGTTAGAAGAGTGGGTGACGTGTGACATAGGCTTCTAAATGTTGTGCATAAAATGCCAGGACAGTTCAAACCCCCCCCAAATGACCCCATTTTGGAAAGTAGACACCCCAAGCTATTTGATGAGAGCAATGTTGAGCCCATTAAATATTTTTTTTTTTGTCCCAAGAGATTGAATAATGAAAAAAAAAAAATATATATATTTTTTTTTTACAAAAAGTTGTCACTAAATGATATATTGCTCAAACATGTCATGGGCATATGTGGAAATACACCCCAAAATACATTCTGTTGCTTCTCCTGAGTACGGGGATACCACATGTGTGGGACTTTTTGGGAGCCTAGCTGCGTACGG
>CM053028.1:557280719-557300484 GCA_028564925.1 Lithobates sylvaticus | reverse complement strand
GGAGGAAGTCACTTAAAGGGGTTGTAAATCCTCGTGTTTTTTCACCTTAATGCATCCTATAAATTAAGGTGAAAAAACTTCTGATAGTGACCGGCCCCCGTTTTACTTACCCGAGTCCTGTAATTCCCTCGGTGGGGATGTGCTCTTCCTCTCTGCCCAATGTTCTCGTCTCTTGATTGGATAGATTGATACCAGCGCTGCCATTGGCTCTTGTTGCTTTCAATCAAATCCAATGACGTGGGCACCGGGGGCGGGGCTGAATCCTAAATTCTGCGTCTATGGACGCAAATGTTAGAGTCAGGAGCGTGCCCCCCCCCCCCCCCCCCCGTTACACTTCTCCTAGGGGGTTATACGATGCGCTGAAGAGCCGCTGTGGGACACCAGAAGAGGAGGATTGGGGCCACTCTGTGCAAAACAAACTGCACAGTGGAGGTAAGTATGACATGTTTGTTATTTAAAAAAAAAACAAAAAAAAAAAAAACAATCCTTTACAATAACTTTATAGTGACCATAGAGACATGGAAATTCAGCTGGTTCAGCAGGGATCGGTCACATTTCCATCCATGTGTGGTCACTGCCGGATAAAAGTCGATCAGCGGCTGCAGCTAATAGCTTCATCACTGATCTGTGTATTCTGAGAGCGGAGGAGCGCCCCCCATTGTCAGAATACAATAGTGCAGCGGGGAGTATTCCTCCACCCCCCTCCAATGTGTGGATGGGGGAATCACTTCAATTTTTGTCACTCATCCCGCTGGCTGAACGATAAAACTGAACCATGTATGGCCAGATTTGGAAGAAAGATATATTAATCATCAACTGATCCCCCTGAAGGAATTAATCTAGGTTTCCACACTATATATGTATGTATCATCATCTGCTGGAGATAAAAGACATCACAGTGACTATCGAGGAAGAGGACGGACATGACGGGGGGGTTACTGGGTGTAAATAGAAAATACGATCTTATTACCTCCTCTGCTGCCACTTCCAGCAATGTCTCCTCTCTACTTCACAACATTGGAACTTTTGCCTGAACATGACGTCACTTCCTGTCTTCCATAGAGACTTCCTGTCTGGGTAGAAGTGAGATCGCCATCTTGTGGAGCTCAGAGGAACTGCAGCCCCGAGAAACGTCTCCTAGTGTGAACACGGCCTTGTGCTGTGTGTGTAGGCCCCTTTGATTTTGCAGTAAAATTGATGTCAGATTTAGTCATGTAGAACATCTGTTATATGGATACAAAGAGCCCCAGCCGAGAGTAAAGGGTGGAAATGGCTCCTGATCCCCAGATTTGGGCAAATTCATATACAACATAAAGTGCTTTGTGCTCAAGATGCTGCTCCCTGCAGATCCACTGCTTCCACTTTGCACCCACTTCTTTCATCTCCTAATATTTGCTACTATATTAAATAAAGTAAAATCCTATGCAAATTCATGTAATCATACAATATTTTGTACTCAATATAGTGTTCTCTGCAAGTCCACTGCTTCCACTTTGCATCTACTTCAAGTAACATATTTTGCTCAAAAAGTCCACAAATCAATGAAAAGTTGATAAGGTGTAAAGTTCTCGGTGCTCCAATCTGTGGCAGCTGTAGTGTAGCCACGGCCTTCTTCCACCTCTTCCACACGTGATGGTGAGGGCGCCCCCTTAGTAGTGCTTCCCCACTCACCAGAGCAATATGACTCCCAGCTTTTCATCTACCAGAGTCACCAACATCCTTCACACTCTCCTCACCTCCGATGGCAAAGGAACTGGATCCTCCTCGCTCACTCCTGCAAGTCTGCTGCGCTTTCTGTCAGTCTCCCTCCTAGACTCATGTATCGCCGGTACTTTTTCAAAGTATGCGCTATGAATTTAAATTTAGTGTTGCCTAAAACTGTAGTTGGCTGGGCTGTATTGAAGTCCTGCCTGGTCATAGGTGGGTGAGCACCTGTGACAGGCCTGAGAACGCAGTCTGGTTGGACGCATTGGGTACCAATCTCTGCTCGGAGCCAATCAGCGGGCGTGTTTGTCGCGCTGTGTATTCCGGGAGAGGGTACTTAAGGTGCTGAAGTCACGTGGTTGGTACTGTTCCGGTCCAGGAGTGTCTGCTAACTCCATGGTCCTGGTCCTCCTGACCAGCCCCAGAGGCCCTCATGGTCTGGGGTGGGGATCCATCTGTTTCTGAGCCTCTGAACTGGCTAGTTCGAGGCGCAGTAACTGAGGGAGGATCTGAAGTCTTCCGGTGCCGTATCAGGACTGGAGAGGCCCAGCAACTCTGCATGTGACCAGGGGAGGACTCTTCGTAGGAGGGCCACGCACGAGGCTGGCTGCTCGGTAAGAGCCTGGAAGCTGAGCTGTATGGACACTAACTGAATCCACAGTTCTTATGGTATCGCCGGACCGGCTGCAAGATACTGGTACTGTAAGAAAAGTTCCTAACCTTATCCTTCAGTTACAACTAAGTTCCTGTGAGAGACTTTTTGCGTTCATCTAAAGTTTCACAACCAAGTCTGTGGCAGAGACTTTGCTAAGCTAAAATCACTTGTTGGCTGCTAGATCTACAAACAAGGATTTATCCAACAGTTGAGTTATCCAGTTGCAAATGGCTACTCCCTGGATCATCTAGACACACTTATTGAGTGTTCTAAAGTACCGGAGCTAAACTTCATCCTGTACCCTCTATTCCCAACTAAGAGACTGTGTTCTGTTCAACGTTTTAAGCAAATAAAAAAATCCTAAAAAGGAATTCAAGTGTCAGTCTCTGCTGTTACTGGGTATCAACCCTGGGAACCCTTAGACAAGAACGATGAGCTACAAGGCGAAGGAAGTAATTGGTAAGCCCAGAGAAATTCAGCCGCCCCTAGGAGTTATGGCGCTACACTCGGCTTCCTCCTCCGACCGCTGTTCCAGCAGGAGCTCCGCCTCTTCATACACACTCAGAGCTCTGCCTCTTCATTCACGTGCAGAGCTCCGCCTCTTCATACACACTCAGAGCTCTGCCTCTTCATACACGTGCAGAGCTCCGCCCCTTCATTCACACTCAGAGCTCTGCCTCTTCATACACGTGCAGAGCTCCGCCCCTTCATACACACTCAGCGCTCCGCTTCTTCATACACATTCAGAGCTCCGCCTCTTCATACACACTCAGAGCTCTGCCTCTTTATACACGTGCAGAGCTCCACCTTTTCATACACACTCAGAGCTCCGTCTCCTCATACACACCCAGAGCTCTGCCTCTTCACATACACTCAGTTGATGATTAATATATTTTCCTTCCAAAGCTGGCCATACATGGTTCAGTTTTATCGTTCAGCCAGCGGGATGTATGAAATATACTGAACCGATTCCCCCAATCCACACATTGGAGGGGGATGGGGGAATCCTCCCTGCTGCACTATTGTATTCTGACAATGGGGGGCGCTCCTCCACTCTCAGAATACACAGATCAGTGATGAAGCTATTGGCTCACTAAAATGGATAGGTTCACTAAAATATTGAGACTCATCATTAAAGGGAGCATGATTATGGGTGCCTCGATGTGAAGCTCCCCTCCATATGGGACCATTAAAGGGGGGTTAATGCATAGGATGCATTAATGTGAAAAAACACGAGCCTTTACAACCCCTTTAAGTTCTGGGGGATTGAAAAATTTTGTAAGCACTGGAGGGGGTCATTTTGTCAAAGGTAATCATATTGGATTATTGAGACTAATGCCCTGTACACACGGTCGGAAATTCCGACCACAAATCCGTCTGATTTTTTCCGACGGATTTTGTCCGACACTGGTGTTGCATACACACGGTCGGACAAAGTTGACGGAAAATCTGATCATTCTGAACGTGGTGACGTTCGTTGCGTACGACGCAACTACGTAGAGGCTATTAGCCAATAGGTTTGGTCTCCTAATTTGATCTGAGCATGCGTGGCACTTTGTCCGTCGGAATTCTCTACACACAATCGGAAAAAGTCTGATCGGATTTTGTTGTCGGAAAATTTGAGGGCAGGATCTCAAATTTTTTCCGGCGGAAATTCCGACGGAAAAAGTCCGATGGAGCCCACACACGGTCGGATTTTTCAACAACATGGTCCGATCCGACATTTTCCGTCGGAATTTCCGACCGTGTGTACGGGGCATAAGGTTCTTGTGCCCTTGGGATTAAATGTTTAGTTTGATCTCAACTGTTTTATATCAGATAGGTAGAGTGATTGTTAATTATTTTTTCAGGATTCTTTCTTTTTCTTCTTTATAGAATTAATGTTTTATATTATACTATTAATATGTATTTTTTAATGGGATATTGTAATGGATGGCCGCGGGCGATGTTTATAATGCAATTTTATTTTTGATTTGTTCTATAGGAGGACGAGTGTTACAGCTGGGCTGACATTGTTCTATAATTAATATTTATTAGAAGTTTTATTGTTTATTAAATCTCTATCAGTATTGTGGAGTAATGTTTACTTCCGGTCAGCTTAGATGGAGTCCATGTAAACTGCGCAGAGAAAGAAAAGAATTTGCATCTTTCACAGAGCTCTCTCTTTAAATATTCATTGGGTGATGCTGTGGATCTACCCCGCTGACAAAGTCCCGTAGGACGTAACGCATATGGGAGGAGAAGCCACGTTCTGCTGATGCCACCCGCTGCCATCTGATCAGATCGTGTTTACTTAAAGCCACTCGGCTGTCATTTTAAAGGCTATACACAAGACAATGGAT
Source organism: Lithobates sylvaticus (assembly GCA_028564925.1). NCBI lineage: Eukaryota > Metazoa > Chordata > Amphibia > Anura > Ranidae > Lithobates > Lithobates sylvaticus. The sequence goes on along the minus strand of CM053028.1, from coordinate 557,295,783 downwards.
TTGTAAGTTGCATTTTAATAAAAGCATGTTCATGCATTAATACAGAGAGCACTTTGATTTTATTTCTTAATATTTCCATGATACCGGGATGATGTTTTTCAACATCTCAGATACCTAATGCCGCGTACACACGGTCGGAATTTCCGATGGAAACAGTCCGATGGGAGCTTTTCATCGGATTTTCCGACCGTGTGTATGCCTATCGGTCTTTTTCTGTCGGAATTTCCGACGGACTATGGATTGAGAACCTGTTCTTAATTTTTCAGACGGAAAACCTTTCTATCGGATTTTCCGATCGTGTGTATGCAATTCCGCAAAATTCTGACGCAAAATTCTGACGCATGCTCGGAAACAATTTGACGCATGCTCAGAAGCATTAAACTTCTCTTTTATTGTGCAGTCAAACGTGTTGTATGCCGCGGTGTTATTGACCATCGGAATTTGGTGTGACCGTGTGTAGGCAAGACAGTTTGAACGAAATTCTGTCGGAATTCCGACGGGAAAACCATTAGAGCTTTTTCCGACGAGAATTGGAGGGCATTAGACTGGCTACTATCTACCTTCTCTTTCTCCCCTTGTAAGTGGGAAACCATGTGTTTGACCTTCTATGGTGACAAAGGTCAACATATTGAAGTAAGCGTAGCAGTATTCGTATCGGTAATGGGCTCATTCGCACAAGGAGTCTGGTGTGTTCTATCATTCCGGAATTTCCAGCACAGGGATTCTTTTATGAACTTTCTGCTGTGTACTATTAAATCTTTTTTTGGATATAGACATTATCATCATACGATTTTATATGCGCCTCTAAAAGAAGCCAAATGCCTAATTTGCACTTAAAAGTATTCAGATCGCCAAAAACAGCGATTCTGAATACTGTCATTTTTTTTAAATTGGCGCCATTGGCAGTCGAGTAAACCGGAAGTGACGTTGCCTCTGGGATTTTACTTCGGAGACCCGATCACAGCCGTTTCCGGCTTCGTCCAGGTCTCAGTCTAGGCGGTGGATGAGCCAGCTGGTAACTCGGGTCTCCTGGGAAGAGCTTTTAGCCGCATCGGTTGCGATCACTAAATAGCTGACCGTCCGCTCTAAAAAATGGTAACGGGTGATGCTTGCAGCTGCAGGCATCACCCCGGTATTACCCCTTGATGCCATGAATGTAAATTTGTGTACAGTCGGCGTGAAGGGGTGTCAGAAACCATGAATCAGACTGAGACAGAAGTACAGTTAAATCACACTTGTTTAATAATAAAAAAAGGTAAACAGAGTAAACTTAGTCAAAACATAGCCAGAGTTCAGGAACCGGAACGCATAGTCAGACAAGTCTAAACATCAGGGAGCCGGAGATGAGCATAGTAGAACAGCAAGCAGAATCTGGAGCCAGAAGGAATGTCAGCCAAGCAAGGCTTTAACAGGAACACGGGAGAGCGTCTCTAGAGATGGGCCCGGTGTTCGATTCGAACCCACGTTCGAATCGAACATCGGGCGTTCGACCGCTCGTCGAGCCCAGAACTATTTGGGCCGTTCGCATCAAATTCGTGTGATGCGAACGGCCCACAATGCACTGCGCCAGTCGCAGTGCATTGCTGGCTGATGATTGGCCAAGCATGCACTGTGACCCCGCATGCTTGGCCAATCATAGAGCCCGCGGCGAGGAGAGCAATAATTGGCCACAGGCAGGATGCCTGTGGCCAATTATAGCTCAGGGGGTTTAGTACACGCCCCACACTATAAAAGGCCGCCGCACCGCGGGGCCTAGTGTAGTGCGTTCCGGCGTTATTGAGTGACTGTGTCAGTCACATTAACTGCTGTGATTCATTCTGCATTGCTGAGCAATCTGCTGTGATTCTGGGGATTAGTCTAGTGTATGCGTGCTGTTGTACTGCTGAGTGCTGACATTATCTGCTGTGATTCTGGGGATTAGTCTAGTGTATGCGTGCTGTTAGTACAGCATTGCAGTATCACATTAAACCACTTCAGCCTCTATCTGCCCTAAGGCCTGTTGTTGTCATCTAAGGCAGCCAGGCATTTGCATGAGCTAGCGTGTGTGTGTGTGTGCTGTGTGAGTAGAGCACAGCACACAATAAACCACCTCAGCCTCTATCTGCCCTAAGGCCCTGTTGTTGTCATCTAAGGCAGCCAGCCAGGCATTTGCAGGAGCTAGCGTGTGTGTGTGTGCTGTGTGAGTAGAGCACAGCACACAATAAACCACCTCAGCCTCTATCTGCCCTAAGGCCCTGTTGTTGTCATCTAAGGCAGCCAGCCAGGCATTTGCAGGAGCTAGCGTGTGTGTGTGTGTGCTGTGTGAGTAGAGCACAGCACACAATAAACCACCTCAGCCTCTATCTGCCCTAAGGCCCTGTTGTTGTCATCTAAGGCAGCCAGGCATTTGCAGGAGCTAGCGTGTGTGTGTGTGCTGTGTGAGTTGAGCACAGCACACAATAAACCACCTCAGCCTCTATCTGCCCTAAGGCCCTGTCGTTGTCATCTAAGGCAGCCAGGCATTTGCAGGAGCTAGCGTGTGTGTGTGTGTGTGTGTGTGAGTAGAGCACAGCACACAATAAACCACCTCAGCCTCTATCTGCCCTAAGGCCCTGTCGTTGTCATCTAAGGTAGCCAGGCATTTGCAGGAGCTAGCGTGTGTGTGCTGTGTGAGTAGAGCACAGCACACAATAAACCACCTCAGCCTCTATCTGCCCTAAGGCCCTGTCGTTGTCATCTAAGGCAGCCAGGCATTTGCAGGAGCTAGCGTGTGTGTGTGTGTGTGTGAGTAGAGCACAGCACACAATAAACCACCTCAGCCTCTATCTGCCCTAAGGCCCTGTCGTTGTCATCTAAGGCAGCCAGCCAGGCATTTTCAGGAGCTAGCGTGTGTGTGTGTGTGCTGTGTGAGTAGAGCACAGCACACAATAAACCACCTCAGCCTCTATCTGCCCTAAGGCCCTGTTGTTGTCATCTAAGGCAGCCATCTGCAGGAGTTAGTGTGTGTGCTGTGTGACTCCAGCACAATATACACTACCCACTACAATGTCTGGAAGACCGACAAGGAGAGGCAGACAGTCCCGAGGCAAGAAAACAGGGCAAACAGGCTCTGTGTCTAGAGACAACAGTGCTGGTCGTGGACATGGTGCATCGTCATCAGCACGTGGCCATGGGACGCGCTTGTCCTTCTTTTCGGCAGCTGGACATGTTGAGCCGCATCATGCCGAAGGCTTGGTGGAGTGGATGACCAAGCCCTCCTCATCCTCCTCATCCTCTCTCACCCAGGCTCAGGGTACTGGCAAAGCAGCTGCCAACGCGTACTCAATGACATCATCAGGCACCCCTTCCCTAAACCCACCATATCGTCCTAAGGAGTCCCCCGAACTGTTTGAGCACAGTGTTGGGTACATGCTCCAGGAGGATGCCCAGCGTTTTGAAGGCTCGGATGATGATACCCAGCTAGAGGAAGGCAGTAGCGTGAGCGCAAAGAGAGGGGATGCTCAAGGACAGCAATCTGGCAGTCATGTTCCACCAGATGCAGCTTACTGCCAGGTTTGCTCCAGTGGTGAAGAGGGAGGGGATGATGAGGTCACTGACTCCACGTGGGTGCCTGAAGGGAGAGAGGAGGAGGCAGCACATGTCCAACGAGGCAGGATGCCCTCCGGGGGCCAGCTTGAGGCCAGCACACCAACTGGATCACACCGCAGAGCTCCGCCTGTGCAGGGCGCTGCCTCTGCACGTTATTACAAAAGTTCTTTGGTGTGGGTCTTTTTTTAAATAAGTGCATCAGATCGCACCACTGCTATTTGCAACATATGTCTCAAGCGGATCTCGCGTGGCCAAAACATCAGCCGCTTGGGCACCACAAGCATGACCAGACATATGTCGACCTGCCATGGAGCTCGTTGGCAAGTGCACATTAAAGACCCACACCAAAGAACAAAGCGGACCCCTCCTTGCTCATCAGCTGGGATCTCCAACCCCACTATACCTTCAGTCCTCTCTGAAAGCTGCACTGAGAGGAATGAAGGTGTAGAATTAGGTGTGTCACAGCCAAGTACTTGCGGGCACTCTGCTAGCAGTACACCGACGTCCGATTCTACCAGGCAAATTTCCCTGCCCCAGCTGCTGGGCCGTCAAAAGAAGTTTACTCCCAGCCATCCACATGCCCAGCAGTTGAATGCTAGCTTGGCTAAATTGCTAGCACTTCAACTGCTGCCTTTTCAGTTGGTAGACTCTGCCCCCTTCCGTGAGTTTGTTCAATGTGCGGTTCCTCAGTGGCAGGTTCCCAAACGCCACTTTTTCTCACGGAAGGCGATTCTGTCTCTCTACAGGCATGTGGAAGGCAATGTCCATGCCTCGCTGGACAGGGCGGTCAGCGGTAAGGTGCATATTACCGCTGACTCATGGTCCAGCAGGCATGGACAGGGACGTTACCTGTCTTTCACGGCCCATTGGGTCACTCTTTTGGCAGCTGGGAAGGATGCAGGACAAGGTGCAGTAGTATTGGAGGTTGTTCCGCCACCACGCCTCCAAAATGCTACTACTGGTTGTGACACACCTCTCTCCTCCACCCCCTCTTCTTCTTCTTCCTCCATGGCCTCTTTGAGTGCTCTGTCCTCGGAACGAGCGGTGCTCTTTAGGCGTCCAAGGGGCTACGCAAGTACGCAGGCAAAAAGATGCCATGCCGTGCTTGCGCTGGTGTGTTTGGGGGACAGGAGCCACACTGGGGCAGAGGTTCTGTCAGCTCTGCAGGGGCAGGCCGAGTGGTGGTTGACGCCACGCCAGCTTAAGCCAGGAATGGTGGTTTGTGACAATGGCACCAACCTCCTCTCGGTCCTGCGACAGGGACAGCTGACCCATGTGCCCTGTATGGCTCACGTCCTTAACCTGGTGGTGCAGCGGTTCTTGGGCAGGTACCCAGGCTTCCAGGATGTCCTGAAGCAGGCCAGGAAAATCTGTGTGCATTTCCGCCGATCATATAATGCCAGTGCTCGGCTGGCTGAGCTGCAAAAGGAGTTGAACCTGCCCAAGAACCGCCTTATGTGACATGCCCACCAGGTGGAACTCAACGTTGGCCATGCTGCAGCGACTGCACACGCAGCAGAGGGCCATCAATGAGTACCTGTGCGACTACGGCACCAGGACAGGGTCAGGGGAGCTCGGATTTTTTTCCCCACGCCAGTGGAGCATGATCAAGGATGCATGCACTGTCCTGTCACCATTTGAGGAGGCCACGAGGATGGTGAGCAGTGACAGTGCATGCATCAGTGACACTGTACCTCTTGTCCACCTGTTGGAGCATACGCTGCGTGGATAATGGACAGGGAACTTGAGGCAGAACAGAGGCAGGAAGAGGAGGACTTCCTTGCCTCTCAAGGCCCCCTTTATCCAGACAGTGTTCCTTCTCTCCCACCCATCACACAGGAAGAGGATGAGGAGGAGGAGGAGGAGGAGGATTGTGTCAGCATGGAGGTGGAGCCTGGCACTCAGCATCAGCAGCAGCAGTCTTTTAGGGATGATTTACAGTCCCAACAAACCAGTGGACTTGTACGTGGCTGGGAGGAGGTGGCTGCGGATCATGTCATCCTCAGTGACCCAGAAGATTCCGGACCAAATGCCTCAGCTAACCTACGATGCATGGCCTCCCTGATCCTGCAAAGCCTGCGGAAGGATCCTCGTATTCTTCGGATCAAGGAGAGGGACCATTACTGGCTGGCCACTCTCCTTGATCCACGGTACAAGGGTAAGGTTGCGGACCTTATCTTGCCGTCGCAGAGGGAGCAGAGGATGAGACATCTCCGGGAGGCCTTGCAGAAAGGTCTGTGCAAAGCGTTCCCAGAGACTGGGAGGTTACAAACTCCTGGTCCTGGACGACGAGTTGCTGAGGCTTCGGTCAGTAGCAGAAGGAGCGGTGGGGAAGGTGGACGTCTGACCGATGCGTTCAGACAATTTTTTAGTCCGCAGCCCCAAGGTATGATCGGTTCCAGCAACCATCGCCAGCGTCTGATATACATGGTGCAGGAATACCTAGGGGCAAGGTCAGACTTGGACACCTTTCCCACCGAAAATCCTCTGGCTTACTGGGTCTTGAGGATGGATCACTGGCCAGAGCTTGCACAGTATGCAATTGAGCTACTGGCCTGTCCTGCATCCAGCGTTCTTTCCGAACGCACATTCAGTGCTGCTGGAGGCTTTGTCACCGATCACAGGGTGCGCCTGTTCACCGACTCGGTTAATCGACTGACCTTCATAAAGATGAATCAGTCTTGGATCACAACCAGCTACCAGGAACCTGAAGCTGATATAACTGAATAATTTACAATGTCACATCCCTTCAAGACTGCCTATGCTGATGCTGAGTGACTGTCCTGTTATGTTGATTGACTATCCTCTTCCTCCTCAATGATCCTGATGATAGCTTGGAAGAACATTTTTGTTTCTGGGTGCCACCAGTGGCTAAGGCCCAATTTTTCAGCCCCTGTTTAACAGGGGCGTGTAATTACAATTTTTTAAGCAATGCTTTGCAACAGGTCTGACTGCTGTGCTCCAAGTACAGTATCTGTGAGGGGTTGCAGTGTTGTGGCACCAGCACCAGTGCCTAAGGCCCAATTTTTCAGCCCCTGTTTAACAGGGGCGTGTAATTACAATTTTTTAAGCAATGCTTTGCAACAGGTCTGACTGCTGTGCTCCAAGTACAGTATCTGTGAGGGGTTGCAGTGTTGTGGCACCAGCACCAGTGCCTAAGGCCCAATTTTTGCAGCCCCTGTATAACAGGGGCGTGTAATTACAATTTTTTTAACAATTTTTTAAGCAATGCTTCGCAACAGGTCTGACTGCTGTGCTCCAAGTACAGTATCTGTGAGGGGTTGCAGTGTTGTGGCACCAGCACCAGTGCCTAAGGCACAATTTTTCAGCCCCCTGTTTAACAGGGGCGTTTAATTACTAATCTTGATCTAATAGTTCACAGCAGGGCCCATTCCTGCGCCCACCAAGAGTAACTGTGAGGGCTTACAGTCTTGTGGCAACACCGTCCACCACCACCACCAAAGGCCAATTTTTCAGCCCCTGTTTAACAGGGGCGTGTAATTACAAATCTTGATCTAATAATTCTCAGAAGGGACCATTTCTGCGCCCACCAAGAGTAACTGTGAGGGCTTACAGTGTTGTGGCAACACCGTCCACCACCACCACCAAAGGCCCAATTTTTCTGCCCTGTTCAACAGGTGCATGCAATTACAATTCTTGATCTAATAATTCACAGCAGGGCCCATTCCTGTGCCCACCAAGAGTAACTGTGAGTGCTTACAGTGTTGTGGCAACACCGTCCACCACCAAAGGCCCAATTTTTCTGGCCCTGTTCAACAGGTGCATGCAATTACAAATTTTGATCTAATAATTCACAGCAGGGCCCATTCCTGTGCCCACCAAGAGTAACTGTGAGGGCTTACAGTGTTGTGGCAACACCAACATCTAATGGGGCAAACTTCTGCAGAGTATATACGGCAGGCCCCTACTTTCAAACATCCCACTTACAAATGACTCCTACTTGCAAACGGAAGGAGAAAACAGGAAGTGAGAGGAAATCTACCCCTAGGAAGGGAAATTCTATCCTGTTAGATTTAATTTGGGAAAAAGGTATCTCCTCTCTACTGATGCTTTATCACCAATCCTTGTTTCAATAAAAAATCCACTTTCCCAAAAAACATTTGTCATTGGGACGGAAAGTGAGGTGAAATGTTCTGAACAGGTGCACAGACAGCAAAACAAATGTTACAGGGGTTATAACCCCTCCCTATGTTCTCCAAAAAGCTTAAAAATAGATTTTTTTGGATGGAGCTACACTTAAAAATGTACCTGTTCAAAATTACAAACAGATTCTACTTAAGAACAAACCTACAGTCCCTGTCTTGTTTGCACCGCCTGTATACTGCTGTTCAGAGTATATAGGGTTGTGGTATAGGGTTTTATTTTGGGTGCGGGGTTCCCCTTAATATCCATACAAGACCCAAAGGGGCTGGTAATGGGCTGGGGTGGGGGGGGGGGGGGGGGGGGGGGTAGCCATGCCATTTTTCTCAAAGATTTTCATCCATATTGCCAGGACAAGACATGACATTAAAGCCGCAAGCAGTTTTAAATGGCTTCTTTTTTTCCTTTACAAATGTCATTTTTTGCAGGGACAGTTCTAAACACGGGAAACACATGCCACTTCACAGGCATACTTTAGACACCCCCCCCCAGGTACCATATTTAAAGGAATATTTCACTTTTTTTTTTTTTACTTTATGCATCATTAAAATGACTGCTCCCGAAAAAACGTCCGTTTTTAAAACTTCTTTTTGCATTGATACATGTCCCCTGGTGCAGGACCCGGGTCCCCAAACCTATTTTATGACATTAACATGCATATTGGCCGTTATAATTAGCACTTTATATTTCAAACGTTCGCGTCCATTATAACTAATAGGGTTCGAATATTCGCGCAAACATTCGGTTCGTTCGCAGGTTCTGGTGCGAACCGAACCCGGGGGTGTTCGGCTCATCCCTAGTCCTGTGCTGACTTGAGGATAGGCCAGGAAAGGAAAATTACGGGGAGTATTTGATAACAATTTTCCATGTCCCCGGCCATGCTTCACGTCAGCACACAATGGAATTTAACTAGCTGAATAAATGAATGGAAGAGACCACATGAAAAGAAACATTGACAATCGCAGAAAAGCTGCCAAAGACAAAAATTATTTATATGTCTTGTCCCAAACTTTGCAGAACTTGCCGATTGCACGCCTAGCTTGTAAAGTTGAATGAAGGGCTAGTCGTCTCTCATATACTCTACACTGACATCCAGGCATAACTGCCCCAAAAGGCTGCCACCCCTCAGTTAGAAGAAGCTTGCCCCTGTTCCTGAGCAGAGAGGCCCACTTCCTGAATGCCAATCTAATCACCCTGGTGAGAAGATGACTCAAGAACCTGACAGCGAAATGAAAAGGATTGTCCACTTTCCTCATGTCTTTGATCTTTGCATGTACACTGTTAGCAACTTGTGTAAGGACATGAATTCTTCCTGCTGTATACTCAGTAACTCCATGTAAATGCTTGGAGGGACTGCCCCCAGGTTTTCCTGGAAACTGGATACCACTTGGAGATGGACGTAGCATCACTAAAAAAGACACAAAAGCGATCTTTGCAGGAAAGTGCTGCCACCTCCAGCATCCTTCTGTCTGAAGCAACTGCCTTCAGAGGAACTAGTTTTACCACTAGAGACTGCAATGGAAATGAAGCTATTGGAGCAAAGGATGCCCGTATGAGCACTTCCAGAACCAAGCCTAGGTCCCATGAAGGGAACAAGAATTTCCTTGGGGGTCATATATGGATTACATCCTGCATGAAGTATTTATTCAATGGAGTTGTATGCCAGACCAACCTCAAGCGCCGATTGTAAAAATGTCTAGAGCTGGGGACACAGGAGAGAAAACGTTGCTGAGTAAACAGAACAAACTTCCTTCATATCCTCATATGTAGTGTTCATGGTCTTGTAGTCTTTGCCAAGGTCTGAACCACCTCGGATGAGCCTCCCAGCACCTCTAGTCCGGTCGATTCAATAGCCAGGCTATTAAGAGTGTCACTGGATTGGGGTGCTGCCATTAATGTTGGCATAAAAGATCTTGTTTGGAACAGGATTGGTGGTGCTGAATGACAACCAATGCCTCTTCGGCAGGTGGAAAGCACCTGTATGGCATACACGTGTTCTGTCCAGATCTTCATAATCAAGGACACTGGAGGAGGACAAACACCAAACAGAAAAAACCTATGGCATTGTGAATCCACCTTCTATCGCGTCACCTTTGTAGATTGTTAAAAATAACGGAAGCTGTGTGTTCAGAGGACTCTCTGAGAACTACCACTGGAATGTACCATAGAGCCAATGCTTGTTGAGATACTTATTGTTGGAAAATAATTTGCCTAACTGATTCGTTAGTGGATCCTGCTTTCCCGGTAAGTAGACTACCTTTAACTGCCTGTAAGCGGCTCTCCGTCCAGCAAAAAGTTATGTTACGAAAAGTAATAGGAAAAGACAGACACTTGGTGCCCCCTTGGTGGGCAATGTAAGCTACTGCTGTCTTGTTGCTGTCCTAAAATCATGCAAAACACCATACTGCATTCCTTGAACACTCTTTTGAAGATATGTCCCATGCCGCCCCCTCGTACCTTTGCTAATCTTCTGTGCCACTGACAGGTGTGGTGAGCTCATATGTGCAAAAAAATATGGAAAAAAAACATAATTCTGTCACCAGGAAAAAAACGGGTACCTTGTCTCTTTAATACCCATCCACTTTTATCTACTTACTTAAAAAGGTGTATCCCTAAAAAAAAAAAAAAAGTCAGCAGCTACAAATACTGCAGCTGCTGACTTTTAATAATCGGACACTTACCTGTTCCAGGGTCCAGCGATGTGGGGGGTCGAAGCTCCGCTAGCCGGCATTGCATAGCATAGCGGCGCCGGCATTGCAACTGTGGGCACCCGGCTGTGGCTTCACAGCTGGGCACCCACTGCGCATGCGCGATCCGCGCGCCGTGACTGGTCGCACAGTCACCTGGGACACGTGACAGGTCCCAGATGACTGGGGAGCCCTTCCTGCGCCGAGGGGAAGTGATGTCACCAGCCTAGGCTACGCAGGAGGCAGACTACGAGGGACCCCATAGCAACAGGCATTTAGAGGTATGTAAAAAAAAATAAAAAATTCCAATTTATTTTTCTAGGAATTTTAAGCATTTTTATTTTTTAGGGGGAAAGACCACTTTAAGCAGCAGCGGGTGAGGTCAGGCAGACAGGAGACACAGAATCTGAGACAAAACCAGTCAGACTGTCTAACCCCTGGGAACGCACACCAGGGGAGCAAACAGCAATAGGTCTTTACCACACAAGAGAAAACTGAGAGGAGAGAAACCAAATTCCTCTGCCGGCTCTAAGACTGAGATAGATAAAAAAACAAAAAAATAAAAATAATAAAAAAATACTTTGTATGAAATATATTTGACATTACAGAGACCAGAACATATGCATTCCATTTGGATAAAACATTGCATCAAACTGACATACAACATGGTGTTAAATAACAGATTAAAACTGACTTCGCTCAGAGGCAAGTTATAGATAAAAGTATTAAGTCAGAACTTTACACCTCTACTGTCCGGAGGTTCTAAGACTGTTTAAGCTGCTGCTTGGTGACTGGTGGTCGCTACCCCACGACGCCCATCTCCCTGCCCTCTATGACATCATCCACCACCGCTCTCAGACTGAAGACAAAGCCAGGAGAGCAGCACACTGCCTATACAAGACAAGTAAACCCCAATGGTCACATTGTAGAGCTTACTTATACCACACATGTAACATATCTGTGCTATCTAAGCAACTTTGCCCGCGACCAGGCACAAGGGATACCCAGTTTAAGGAGGCTTGACCGTCCAACATTCTGGGTCTTTCAAATTCATGAGAGGCTGAACATGGAGGGGCGGTGTGGTAGGGGGGTGTCCTTGCATCAAACAAAGTGCTTACCACTGCAATCCACAGGTGGCCTGGAGCAGACCAAAAAAATAACACGTCAGTGGGGGAGAGGCTGTCTTTTATTCAGCTAGGAAAAGGTGGTCATGTGGGCGCCAGATGAGGCATTAAGCCATTGTGTGCTGACGTGAGGTATGGCCAGGAAACTGTGTATATAGAAGGGTGTCTACTGTGTTTATAGAAGGAGGTATACTGTGTATATAGAAGGAGGTTTACTGTGTATATAGAAGGGTAGAAGAATGTGGGGCCAATCCGCGAGATATATGAGGGATATTATAGATACCGTACCATCATCCAAATTTTTAAGTGGAAAGATTTTTGGGTGATCTGGTTCCCAATCCAGAACGCCAAAAGAGGAGGGGGAGCTAGTGGACTATTGCGGTACTTGGTGTATATATTTAGCTCACAATGTGAAACAGATATAAAAGTTTTAAACCATTTATTACAAAAAAGACAAGAATGAAAACAAAATCTAAACACAACATATATACTAAAAACCGTACATATCATGGATGATTTCAATGTTTCATTGACTAGTTTCGCCACAAAGTGGCTTCTTCAGAACATATGTACATCTGAAAAACAAATTCACAGATATAATACATTGCAGTATACCATGATGCAAAAGTAGCATCAGGGATGCATGGGAAGAGGGGTTCAATATATAAATTGGTTTCCTTACCCAAATTGAGCACAGTCAGAGTATAGCGAGCGCACTCAGGCACAGTCTCCCGCGGCGACTGGGGGAGAAGGTAAGAGTCAGGCCAGGCAGATATGGTCTAATAGGGGAGATGATATATGTGGCAACAGTTGGTTAGTATAGCTAGACATGTGTGATGCATGACCATCACCATGTATCACCCAGGGTAGGTAGGGTACCTAGTATAGTTGGAATCTAGGGTATCACCAGTGTGGGAGATAAATTTAGGTTTGAGTAGGGTAAAAAGGTCGTGAAAGGATGTAAATGAAAATAGTGAGTGAAAGGTGATAATTACATGGGGTAAAGTAGGATAACAAGTGGAGCTACCACACCAGGGAGAACGCACTGGTGTGTAATAGTGGGTGAATTTAAATCACGTGTTAATGGTCAAGGCCATAGGGAGAACAAAGCTAAGACATTGATGGGGTTGTGTAATTAAGATTGGTCTATATATGGGCCCCTTTATAATGGGGTTTATAATCAAATAAGTGTCAATATCCAAATTTAAAAACAGGCAGAAAACAGACCATCCAGTGTGATGTGAAATGTATGATAGGGAAAGAGAGTGATGGAGCCGAATCCTGGAAATTCCCAGTATAAGTGCATCAGCTGAAGAATGGTGAGGGGATAAGGGGGAGAAAAAAGAAAAGGGGGGGGAGGGAAAAGGGAACAAACCGGGGGAAACCAAGATGGGGGAGAGTGAATAGAGGCAGAAGGGAGACTGTGCCTGAGTGCGCTCGCTATACTCTGACTGTGCTCAATTTGGGTAAGGAGACCAATTTATATATTGAACCCCTCTTCCCATGCATCCCTGATGCTACTTTTGCATCATGATATACTGCAATGTATTATATCTGTGAATTTGTTTTTCAGATGTACATATGTTCTGAAGAAGCCACTTTGTGTTCAAAACTAGTCAATGAAACATTGAAATCATCCATGATATGTACGGTTTTTAGTATATATGTTGTGTTTAGATTTTGTTTTCATTCTTGTCTTTTTTGTAATAAATGGTTTAAAACTTTTATATCTGTTTCACATTGTGAGCTAAATATATACACCAAGTACCGCAATAGTCCACTAGCTCCCCCTCCTCTTTTGGCGTATATAGAAGGGTGTCTACTGTGTTTATAGAAGGAGGTATACTGTGTATATAGAAGGGGGTATACTGTGTATATAGAAGGAGGTATACTGTGTATATAGAAGGGGGTATACTGTGTATATAGAAAGGGGTATACTGTGTATATAGAAGGGGGTATACTGTGTATATAGAACGGGGTATACTGTGTTTATAGAAGGGGGTATACTGCATGTATATAGGAGGTTAGGCCGATGTGTAACCTGTTTGTGACATTATTTTTTCAAACTTGCAGAAGTGGTTTCTCAAAGCTCTTACATTATTCTAAAGGAAAGGTTTTAGGCCTTCCTAATACAAGATAAGCATACAATTATAATCTATACAATACCATTTATTATATACTGTATATATATTATTATAATCTATGTAGTAACATACACTTTAACACATTAGATAAAAACATTTTTTTTAAAGCTGACTTCTAAGTGTTTGTGAAATTTTACACCACGAACTGTACTCAGCCAATGAAAAGTAATGACTCAATTTTTATTTTTATACTGCTATCAATGACCAAACAGGGTACAACACTTCATCCATGTCTTTGGTGATCTCTTTTTTTTTTTTTTTCCAATATACAAGACTTCCTTTATTAAAGAACAGTCCAGAAAAACAGACAAGGAGCAGAACTTCAGAATAATGGATGATCTATTGGTCTTTCAATTCCTTCAGTCTTCTGATGGCGGATTTCACGGTGACGGCCGAGGTGGTGTTGCAGGTCCAGGCTCCTCCGGCTACAATTTTCATGCAAGAACCGCAGCGCCAGATTCCTACAGCCTTCCTCTTCATTTTGGTCTTGCCACAGAAGGAGCAGGTGTACTTGGCATGTTGGCTGATTTCAATTTTCTTGACCATCTTCCTTAGGGAAGCACCATAACGGGTCCCATATTTACCCACAATGCCGACCTTCTTGGTGCGTTTGGCCATCTTCCTCTAGGACCCGAGCGGAAAGGGGTGGTGATCTCCTTATGAACTGTTTCTTACATGATAAAGTTCAGCCATGGAGTATATCTGAGGTGTATATCAGGGTGTGCTTCTTCCCCACATGAGAGCTGTGATGTCCAGCATCATTCATATAGAAGACATTTCCCACACTCAAGGCACTAATACACCTCAAGGGTTGTGTGGGATCCCTGATATACAGGAAGACAGGACTTCAGTGAGGAACATTTCCCTACCGCATGTGAGATCTCCGATGTTTGTTAAGATTGGATTTGACTGCAAAAGACCTCCCACACTCAGGACAGGAATATGGTTTCTCCCCCGTGTGACATCTTCGATGTGTGTAAAGATGGGACGTCTGTGAGAAACATTTCCCGCACTCAGGACAGGAATACGGCTTCTCCCCCGTGTGAGATCTCAGATGGGTGTGAAGATGGGACTTATCTGAAAAACATTTCTCGCACTCAGGACAGGAAAGGGGCTTCTCCCGCGTGTGAGATCTCTGATGTGTTTTAAGAGTGGACTTCTCTGAAAAACATTTCCCACATTCAGGACAGGAATACGGCTTCTCCCCCGTGTGAGATCTCTGATGTTTGTAAAGCTGGAACTTATCTGAAAAACATTGACCGCACTCAGGACAGGAAAGTGACTTCTCCTGCATGTGAGATCTCTGATGTGTGTTAAGATTGGACTTGACTGAATAACATTTCCCACACTCAAGACAGAAATACGGCTTCTCACCTGTGTG
>CM053028.1:557264502-557280261 GCA_028564925.1 Lithobates sylvaticus | reverse complement strand
CATTACTACTCACGTCCTTATGCTCAGGTAGGTACAGAAGGGTGTGGTTCTCATGTCTGGTTGTCTGTTGTCACTTTCTTTGAGTTTTCCTTGGGTTGGGCATGCCACACATTTTGGGAGTACATATTCACGTTCATCCCTTCTTCTCCACGTGGGGGGTACTGAACATGGTAGTCATCAAGGAGTTGGTCCATACTTAAGCACAGCGGAGCTTCGGCGCAGGGGTTTCCTTTTCCGGCCTCAGCCGGGAAGGCGGTGCACTTCAGATTGTTTCCACTTGCATCCCAGCTACTCCCATAGACCAACATGGTACTTGTTCTGGGCATTATTCTTTAAGCACAGATTAATGTGGGCTAAACATGCTCTCCATGGCCTCTTACAATTACAGGACAGGATGGAGGTGATCGAAACTCGCTCAGTCAGAGGCAGGGTGTCAGTGTACCCCCAGCCCCTGCATTCCTGCAGGCAAGGTCAGCATCTGCTTAGTTCACCCATCTTGTCAAGCCTTCTGGTTCAATATGTCTGAGCCAAGCAATATTTCTTGTCAGGGGCTGTGTTGGAATCTCTCTTCCCCGGGCTTCAGACAGCCCCTGCCGGAAGAATTTTTCAGGCCCGCACGCGGGCCTCTTCACTATCTCGTCTGAGTCTTTCATATGTAGTATCTTGGCGTCAGCAGACAGTCATGCTTTCATTGTCAATCAAGGTACTGGATGCAGTAATTTCCATGGGGCCCTTGGTCTGGATCTTCACCTTCATTTCGAAGAGGGTGGGTCGGCCCACCAGGGTGTCCAATGGCACGTTTTCAACATCGTTTCTTACATTTTGGCTGTCTCTTTTCTGCGGAAATATTTTCATCAAAGTACTCGTCCATAGAGTTTGATGATTCAGCACTTTCTTCAGTTGGGGGGTGTTTTGGCTATCCAAGCTGATTTCACTAATGCTTTGAAGCTTTCATCAGACCTGCCCGCTGCTAGGGTAAGATTAGTAGCACTAGAGTCGTTTTCACCGCTAGGTTACCCTTGGGTCAAAAGAAGTCCTTGCTTTGACACTAACGTCCCTTTGTTGGCCCACAAAATGGTAGATCCGGGCCAAATATTGATTATATTTGGGTTCCACTCTTGGTGCTAATCTCTTGATTGCGAGGTTGCCTGGTGAATTGGTCAGGTACGTCAGACCTTTCATCTTTGTCCGATCCCCAGCCTGTTCCTAGGGGGGCTCACAGTCACTTGGGTATGCTGAATCAGGCCTTGAGATTTATTCCTCAGGATGGAGTCTGGCCCTCCTTCCCCTGTTTCAGGACTCCGACTCGTTTGTCAGTTTACAAGCAGAAGCACGACCCGATTTAATTCATGTGGGACCAGTTTTCTGTGTTTCTGGTATGTTTTCCTCCATGTTATGGATGCATATTATCACAGCGTGTTGGCCTTATCCATCAACACCAGCAAACATTTCTATCAGGTATCCAGCACTTCCCTGCAAACTCCTGTCAGTTCATCCATGTTTGCAGCTCACCCTCTCAAACTTCCCCATACCAAGTATAGACAAACAGGCCAGGGGTTTGTGGGTATTCACAGAGCTATTTGTCTGACTTCTGGTTTTCAAGTGTGGTCGACCTTTGCAATTATTTTGCAAGGCTTCTCTGGGTCAGCCCTTTCTCCCTTTTCCCTATGTATCCTCTCGCTACAAGCAGTTTGTTTACATGCCTGTGTTTCTCAGAAAGTTCCAAACAGGGGGGTTCCTTCTTATCATCAATTCATAGGATGCTGGTTTTCCTGCTGTTATAGCTGATAGATACCGGATCCATACACTGAGGCCATCCAGGCGTGTGCTGCTCTACTAGACGGATTGTTACCTACCCTTCATCAAGCTTTCTTATCACACCAACTTTCGTGTCTTTTTTGCTCTCTTTCAGGCGTACTGACTGAAGGGATATTTAGTTTAACTACTTCCTTGTATTAAAACCACCAACTAACATGGTGCAGAATGCCCCAGGGCTATATATAGACTCCCTTGTAGCCTATTCCAAACTACTCTCAGAGCTTGGATACCAGGACATTGTTCATCCCTGCTGCAGTATGTGGATGAATTCCTCGTCTGCAGTTCTACTCGGGTGGCCGCCCTGGAGGATGGGAGAGATCTTTTGAAATGTATTTTTGAAAGTGGTCACAAAGTGTTAAATAAAAATTGCAATGGTGTCAGAAAAGGTTGAATATTTTGGTTTGTACTCTCAAAAGGAGAAAGGAAAGTCAATCACAGGAGAGCTATGGCTCTTGTGGGTCAGCCCCGCCCACTTGCTAAGAAAGACATGTTCACCTTTCTTGGTAATTATGATTGGTTACTGCCGCCAATGAGTACCTGACTGTTCCTACCACAATCTCCTGAGACAAGCCACAGGTTTACACATGCCAGATTGTATAAAATGGTCAAATGAAATGTGCAATGCTTTTGTGTATTTGAAAAATGCTATGGTAATGGCTCCAGGCTCGGCCTCCCTAACTAGGAAAAATGTTTAATTAGTTTGCAGAAAAAATGTTTCATTTGTTTGTAAGGGAAAATTGTAAGGACGTGTCAGGTGTCCTCGCTCAGGAGCATGGAGGCAAGTTGCGCCCTATTATTTTTTTTCAAAGATGGTTTCCGGTGCAGGTTCAAGGCATGCCTGTGTGTCTCAGAGGCATCCTATTCGATTATGGTTTTGAGATGGCCACTTCTTTCACTCTGGGGCACGACACTACACTTAACACCACCCACAATGTATGAAGGATGTACATACGCAGCACATGTCTGCTCAAAAGGTTGAGCGGCTATGAGTTGATCTTGATGTCCAATCAAAAATTGCACATCAAATATGCTTCTCCCACTTCAGGACCAGCACCAATACAAATGCCCTTTTAGGAATAAAAGGAGAGCAGAATGAGGTTGTGCCATAACAAGATTGCATAGACCTCATTCACCAAGACACATCACCCAGGTCTGTATCTTCCACAACACTGCAGAGCATACACAGGCCAACAAACAGATAGCCAAGGGAAATGCTCTGGCTGATTAGCTGCTAAACAAGCTGCTACTTCAAATGCACAGATCCAAATGCCCATGCTAGTACCAGAATTGTTGTTTTCTTTTTGTTTTTTTGTTTTTTGATCAGGTTCTTTCAGATTTGCAGGTATGGCAAATGAAGCTGATCTCAGAGGTTGGGACAAAATAGGTGTGCAGAAAGATCCAAAGACTGGACTTCTCTGCAAAGAGGGGAAGCCATGTATACCAGTAGCTAGTGCATCACTTTTGTAGCTAGTGCATCACTTTTTATGCATCATTTTTATTTCCCAGTTCCATGGAATAGGTCACAGAGGCTGGAAAGCCACGTGTGAACTATTGGAGAAAGACTTTTACATTACAGAACTTTCCTTGCCAATTTTATGTAGCAAGATGCATCACATGTATCAGGAACAACCCACACAAGACCGAACATGAACACCTGATATATCCAACAATTCCTTTTACACATTTGCAGATTGACTTCACACACATGCCCAAACTAGGCAAAAGACAGGAATATTTTTTGGAAATTGTGGACAAGTTCTCAAGTTGAGTTGAACTTTTTGTCACCACAAAAGAAGATGTGCAAACAGTAGTGAGGGTCCTCGTTCAGGAAATCATTCCTCGATGGGGATGCCCACTTCTTATAAACTCAGACAGACAATGGACCTACATTTGTATCAATGGTCTGCCAGGACTTGGTAAAAACTCTCAAGATAGAACGGAAGTTTCACATTCCCCAACACCCTCAAAGCTCAGGGATAGTAGAAAGAATAAACAGAACAAATAAAAGACAAAATAAGAAAGGCCACAGGAGGAACCTTTGCCAACTGGAAGAAGGTCCTCCCAGCAGTCCTGGCAGAAATAAGAATGACCCTTCCAAGACAACAGTGTATTCACCTTTTGATGTCTTGATGGGTCGATTTTTCCCCACCCCATGTGCCAGAGCACATTTAATGATAGAAAAGGGAGATTTAGACTTATTACAGGAAGAATATGTAAGGTAATTGGTTGAAACATTGTAAACAGTTGAGAGAAATGTTGCTCGCACCTTTTTCTTTTTCTTCACAGGAAACGACTCACCCCTTCAAATTGGGAGACACCGTGGTGGTCCAACAGCTGAACAGAAATAAGAAGCAAGAGTAATCCTTTGGACCTCCTACCACAGTGGTTGCAGTGACCAGAACAGTCATCCTAGTGAAAAATTGCCAGTCCTGGATCCATGCCAACAGAGTAAAAAAGGTTTCCCAAAGCCCCAAGAGCAGGAAGGAGATCTTGGATACAGGAGGCCCTCAAGCAGAAGTCCAAGCAGATGAAGAAGGAGTTCCTGGGAAAGCAGGTCCGGCCAGAGAAGATGACCTTGCTTACTTCACCACAGACTTCTGACAAGGCATTCTGCCCACTAATCCTGATCTCTCTGACAGTGTTCCTACCCACCTGGATCACCACTAACTGTATCTACCACCCTGAAGATTAGGGTGCAATTAAAAGTATCTGTGGGAACACAAACACACACACACACACACACAAGAACATTATATTGACACAAGCTAGAACCAAGAGAGAGATTGGAGATAGTTTTACTGATAAGATGCTTTTGCTAAAATTTAAGTATGCTTATGCTAAAAAATCAGGGTATAAAGAATGTTGAATATGTAGCATATTAAGCGCTGCGCAAACGGTTATATAAATCCTGTATAATAATAATAATAATAATAATAATAATAATATTACATCCTAGTACTGCCCGAATTGCCCTTTTGGCTGTACCTTTAAATGTTTCCTCCTTTCTCAATGAGACTCCTCCTCCTGTATTCTTGACTAACATATCCACTCTGTACATAAACAACATTGTTACCTTTCCAATAGCAGGTAGAAGTCATTCCCCTGTTTGGTGTTTTAATTTAGGGAATGAGACACAGACTAACCCTCTTTCTGCAGCAGGTCAATATTTAATATCTCCATGTGCGAATCCGGAGTCTCTGCCCCTGCCTGCTCACTGTTTCAAGTAATTGACCCAGGGTTAAACTGTACTTTGCATAACTTTGATTTTTCTCTAAAAATGTAGATAAAATATTACACTAATTTATAAAATCGCAACACAGGACAAGTACACTCATGAGTTTGTCGCTAAGAGACCTTTTGCACTGGGACAAAGTATCCATGTATGTTGTAGGAGTGTGTTATCCCTGGGTGCCCCTCCATGTTAAGGGATGGTGTTACCTTGTATCCTTGTTATCTGTCATGGGAATGGTAGGGGATTATAGAAGGGACACATCCACTAGAGGCCAGCTCCAGCAGGAAGCTAGGGACATTGCTAAACATGGAGCCCATTTGTCAATGTAGGATTTGAGCTTGGAGGTATATTTTTATGGTTAAAAGACATTGTCCTTGTTATGGTATTTGTCCTTGCTCTGATTCTTTACCTCTGTTTTAATGTTGCACTTACATAATTGCGCACCTTCGATCTCCTGATGATAAGGTTCTATCTCACATGACATACATGAAGAGTCATCAGGCAATCTATGCCACAGCCCCAAAGAAGTATTAAAGCACAACATAGAATGTAGAGATCATCTTATATGATCTAAGAGGGATTGAAGGGATATTTAGTTTAACTACTTCCTTGTATTATAGTCAGCTTCCATTTTGTGTGTCTCTAACATCCATTTTGTGAAGTATGCTCAAGTTCTGCTAGTCTAGTTTCGTTTTCCATAATACTGTAATCTTCTTGTTGAGTTTCATTTCTCGTAAAGCACGTGATATTTTAGAAATAATTAGTTTCATTGTGGGCGTCAGACTGTACTTGTGCGTCTCTGTATATGATTGGATAATCTGTTAAAGGGCTGTACTTTCTGAAAAGCCCTCTTATATCGACACCCAAGAATAAAGATTAGATTTGCTCGGAGAGAAACCTGCTGTGTATATGTTTCTTTATCTCAAAGGGCAAATCTCCCAGATCTGGTATCGGATGTAACGGTAAACCAAAGCAGACAAATACCCCTAATCTTGATTTATTACCCTTTCACTGACCAGCAAGGCCAAGGCACACCTCAGGCCTTGATAGTTAGGGTATCGCATTTCCAAGTGAAGACTCTGACTACAAATTATTACAACTAAGTATTGTAGAAAAGATCACACCATAGAAAATGGGGGAAAGTAGAAAATAAACCCGGATATGAAGGTGACATTTGTGTACGAGGAACACCTTAACAATTACCACCATTTTATTCTCCAGGGCCTCTGCTTTCAGAAAATATATGTTTGGGGGTTTTATCTAATCTTCAGGCCCAAAATCTGCATTTTACCATGTGTGAAAAAATAATGCAAAACCAGCTCTAGCAGTGAAAGGGTTAATGTGAGCTAGATGGGATCACTCTGCTGTGGTCACACTCTAATCATTAGAGCTCCCCCTAGCTGCAGCCTGGTAATAACATTGCTAGGAGGTCTATTCATTTATCTGCTACATACTTCCCATCTTTATACAAAGGTCTCCTTTATATAAAATTCACCCAATGAAAATACATGTACATTCCTTCTGTGTGAATGAGGGGAAATGGAGTTTAATTGGCTATTTGCTGGTTGAATAATTTCCATTGATTTAAAATAGAAAATACTACATTTGCCACTAGCTGGAGATAATTGCTATTATACTTAGCACCATCTAAAGTCCAAACATAGTATTTCTCATTTTAATTCAATGGTTAGTCTGATAGTGTTGGCTTATTTAAGTTCTATCCTTCAGTGTGTACTGTACTGATAAGTGTATGAGTATGATCTCAGGTATTAGTATGAAGACATGTCTGATGAAGGAGACTAAGAGGTCTATTTTTCAAAAAATGTATTGGACTAATGGGACAATCATTCATCCAGCTGTTACAATTTCTAGCTGTAATTTAACAGTGATTTCCTATGATCATCAGCTCCATCTAGTGGCCATAATCCGGTATTTTTCCTGTAATACCTCAATTAGTACAATACTGCATTATGGTCATTAGATGGAGCCAAGAAAAACAGAGTATGAAATAAAATACGGCCAATATTCATCATGGCTGGACAAATGCCGGTCATAACCGTTCAACTATTTTTTTTTTTTTGAAACAAAGTGTTGTGAAATCTTACACTACAAAATGTACTCAGCCAATGAGAGGTAATGACTCCATTTTTATTTTTCTCCTGCTATCAATGGCAACACGGTACAACACTTCATCCATGTCTTTGGTGATCTCTGATCTCCTTATCAACTGTTTCTTAAATGATGAAGATCAGCCATGGAGTATATCTGAGGTGTATATCAGGGTGTGCTTCTTCCCCACATGAGAGCTGTGATGTCCAGCAACATTCATATAGAAGACATTTCCCACACTCAAGGCACTAATACACCTCGAGGATTGTGTGGGATCCCTGATGTACAGGAAGACAGGACTTCAGTGAGGAACAATTCCCTCACTCAGGACAGGAATACGGCTTCTCCCCCGTGTGAGATCTCTGATGTGTGTAAAGATTGGACTTCCGTGAAAAACATTTCCCGCACTCAGGACAGGAATACGGCTTCTCCCCCGTGTGAGATCTCTGATGTGTGGAAAGATGGGACTTCTGTGGAAAACATTTCCCGCACTCAGGACAGGAATATGGTTTTTCCCCTGTGTGAGATCTCTGATGTGTGTAAAGACTGGATTTATCTGAAAAACATTTCCCGCACTCAGGACAAAAATACGGCTTCTCCCCCGTGTGAAATCTCTGATGTGTGGAAAGATTGGACTTCTGTGGAAAACATTTCCCACACTCAGGACAGGAATATGGTTTTTCCCCCGTGTGAGATCTCTGATGTGTGCAAAAATTGGTCTTCTGTGAAAAACATTTCCCGCACTCAGGACAGGAATACGGCTTCTCCCCCGTGTGAGATCTTATATGCCTATTAAGCTTGGATTTAACAGGGAAACACTTCCCGCACTCAGTACAGGAAAAGCTCTTCTCTGTTGGAAGGACGGCACCGTCCCACACAGTCTGAGGTTCCTCAGGATAAGAGGAATACGATGGTCCATCTACACTGTGTGGTGCCGGATGGACATTTGAGGTAGTCGGGTTTTCTCCAGGACTATTCCTGTTATGAGATCTCTGATGTGTGAAAAGTTGTGACTTTAGTACAAAACATTTCCCGCACTCAGGACAGGAATACGGCTTCTCCCCCGTGTGAGATCTCTGATGTGTGTAAAGATGGGACGTCTGTGAAAAACATTTCCCGCACTCAGGACAGGAATACGGCTTCTCCCCTGTGTGAGATCTCTGATGTGTGAAAAGATAGGACTTCTGTGAAAAACATTTCCCACACTCAGGACAGGAATACGGCTTCTCCCCTGTGTGAGATCTTTTATGCCTAGTAAGATAGGAATTATATTGGAAACACTTCCCGCACTCAGTACAGGAAAGCCTCTTCTCTGTTGGAAGGACGGCACCGTCCCTCACAGTCTGAGGTTCCTCAGGATAAGAGGAATACGATGGTCCATCTACACTGTGTGGTGCCGGATGGACATTTGAGGTAGTCGGGTTTTCTCCTGGACTATACTGTGTGATGTCCTCATCTTCTACTTTACAGTCTGGAGACAAAGTGAGACAATCCTCTGAGGTTTTCCTCATCTCCCGTCCATCTACTAAAATAGAAATACAAAGATTATTAGACAATATGACTAGACACTATGCTATGCACTCTTTCGGAGAGACAGGGTAAATAGGAAAGGTGGAGGGGGTCTGTCTCTATGTGAGAAGTGATTTCAAAGCGAGTGTGAAAGAGGACCTGGGGGATGGAGAGTGTGATGAGTCTGAAGCATTATGGGTGGAACTGCATACAGATGTGAGTAGTTCAAAGCTAATCATTGGAGTTTGTTATAGACCACCCAATGTTAATGAGGAGGTGGAGACTCAGCTCCTTGCACAGATGGAAAGGGCTGCAAGGGCTGGGACAGTGATAATAATGGGGGATTTTAACTACCCAGAAATTGACTGGAGTAATGGCACTGCTGGGACAGTTAAAGGGCAAAAATTTATAAACCTATTACAGGACAATTTTATGGTCCAGTTTATTGAGGCCCCAACTAGGAATGATGCTCTGCTGGATCTGGTAATCTCAAACCATGCAGAGCGTATTACTAATGTTCAGATAAAGGAACACCTGGGTAGCAGTGACCATAACATGATTTCATTTGATGTTAGCTGTAAGCAAAAATCACATACAGGAAAGATAAAAACACTTAATTTCAAGAGAGCAAATTTTCCAAGGATGAGGGCTGCTCTCCAGGACTTGGACTGGGAGAGAATATTGGCAACAATGGGCACAGAACAGAAATGAGGATTCTTCAAAAAGACTGTTTGGGACCTCACTGCAAAGTATATTCCCATGGGCAATAAGTTTAAAAGGCTAAAAATAAAACCTATGTGGCTCACGGCCAAAATTAAAAAAGCTATAAACTATAAGAAAAGAGCTTTTAAAAAAATATAAAAATGAAGGATCACTAGTGTCATTTAAATGCTACAACGAATATAACAGAATATGTAAAAAGGAAATCAAGGATGCAAAAATTCCAAACGAACGACAGATTGCAAAAGATAGTAGGACAAACCCCCAAAAAATCTTCAAATATATTAATAGTAAAAAGGTCAAGTCTGAGCAAGTAGGCCCTTTACAAAATAATCTAGAGTGGGTGATTGGGACAAAGAGAAGGCTAATTTACTAAATACTTTCTTCAGCTCTGTGTATACAAAGGAGGATGGGGGAGCTCATGCCCATAATGGGGGTGGTAGTGACACAGCCCCAAATCCACAATGGCTCAAAAGTGATATGGTCCAGAAATATTTGGACAGAATAAAGGTGGATAAAGCACCTGGACCAGATGGCATCCACCCACGGATCCTAAAAGAATTGAGCTCTGTAATTTCCAAGCCATTGTATTTAATTTTTAGGGACTCGTTAATGATGGGAATAGTACCACTGGATTGGTGCAGGGCCAATGTGGTGCCTATATTTAAAAAGGGAACAAAGTTTTTACCAAGTAACTATAGACCTGTGTAAGGTAAAGTCTACAGGTTTGGAAATATCGGTTTGTAAATGGATAGAAAACTGGCTAAAAGACAGAATTCAGAGAGTCTGCTGTTTTTTTTTTGCCTTCCTCTGGGTCAACTGTGGGAATAGAATTGGGTATATTGGATTGTACGATATTATTTTATTTTTTTGTGGTTGAACTGGATGGACTTTTTTCAACCTGACTAACTATGTAACTAGACATGAACAGATTGGTTCCCCTAAACCAGGACTCCGCCCACATCAGGCAGCTTTGACTCTGAGGATCTTACAATTCCCCCCTCAAGGTAACTAGTAAATGGGTCCTCTGATCTCCTACCAGTTCATTTCTTTATTCATGGACCTTAGTCAGAGAGTGAGGAAACAACGAGAACTGTCTTTTATAGGAGTGACAGTGATGAGGGGATTATAGGACGAGTGTCCCCTCCCCCTCTATCACTCATTGCCATCTTCCCAACGCAAGAAGTCCTGCACTTCCTTATTTAGTCCATGATTTAGTCATGAATAAAAGCGGGGCTGAGCCCCACCAGAGGTCAGAGAGTGAGGATGGGGGGAGAACAACCAAGATGAAGATTGGACTGATCCTGAAGACCACCATCATTGGGTTATTGACTCCTCCCTCATTATCACTTTCTGTTTAAGGTTCAAAATTTTGAGGATGTTATCACATTATTATCAACATGTAAAAGTCTGTGCTCCAATCAAATCATCAGATATAAAATGTCCAGCTGGTAGAAAATGGATGTAACAAAAGAGAATCCATATTATGTGTATATATAGCAGTGGGTAGAGGGGAGAGAGCAGAAGTCAGGACTATGTAATGTACAACATATTGTATAAGATACAACAGATAGGACTATATAGTATCAGAATGATGTAATGTACAACATAGAGTATATAGTGCAGGGGTCAGGAGTATGTAATATACAATATAAATTATACAGTGTAAGGGTCAGGACTCATAATATTGGTATTCAGTAATCAGTGGAAGATTAAATGTTTACATGAGACAAGTTGCAGAGGTCCCACACCGCTGCCTCCCATGTCCTGAGACTGCACTCAGTGACTTGGGTCTGAGACTATACAGACATATCCCTCCACCCGGCACAGCCAGCAGACAACAGAACATGTAATCCGGGGAGGATTGTTCTGTCAGAGATCTTGCCATACCCGGGTATGGGGCTGAAAACCCAAATCACATACTCCAGGTCCCTAGGTCTATAACATCTATGCTGAAAATGAACATTTTGCTGTCAGCTGAACCCCAGAATCTCCATAAATCCAGTCTAGATACATAAATTGTGTCTGCAGCACAGAGAAGGAAGATTATCCGAGAGGAATACAGGAATACAGGACGGGGAACACAGCTCAGGAAAGTGACCAGGGGATTACAGGCTGATATGACCCAGTCCCCGCCTTACTCTGGACCAATCAGTGAGCAGTATGGGTGGAGGAATGTATTTAGTGTTAATGACCCACCTGTGCTGATCTCTGTAGGAGTGTCCTCCTCTATAAATGTCCCCGTTATTCCATCCTCCTCCATAGACTGCTGATCATCCCTCACATACCTCTCTTCTTCTTCTTCTTTAACCTCAAATTCTATATCGATTGGATCTCCACTCTAAATCAAGAAAATGAGAGAGAATATCATCTGTAAGATATAAGATTTATTATTGTGACATCACATAAAAATCCACACATTGTCTCTATAAGTGTGTTTTATAACCTCCATCCCACCAACCTTGTAACAGTGGGGGATGGTGTGATCTTCCTGTGTGGAATCCCGGGAATACAGAGGACGGGGACATCTCTCTGGTGGGTTCCTGGTATTTGGTGGCTCCATCATATCCTTGTGTCCTTCTGAAAACTCCTCCATCACTCCATACTCCTCATCCTCCTCTTTATACTCTTCTTTAACATCAATATTATCATCCCCGAGGTTTCCACACTGAATATATAATAAAACATTCATTGTAAATAGAGATGGGCTGAACACCCCCCTGTTTGGTTTGCACCAGAACTCCCAAACAGAGAAAAAGTTGTGACCGAAACAACAAACCCTATTAAAGTCTATGTGTCCCGAACTTGAAAAATCAAAAGTCCCCGTTTTGAAGGCTTATATACAAGTAATTGGCCATAAAAAGTGTATGGGGGCCGAGCAGTGGCGTAGCGTGGTTTGTCAGCGCCCGGGGCGAGGCAAGTAATTTGTGCCCCCTTGACCCACAGACTTACCTATTTTCAGCTGGCTCCAGTCTGGTCACATGATCCCCTGTGTGAGACAGTGTTGGCTGTAGGGGAGAGGAGAGCGTGCTTGACAATGACTGGTAAAGCCTGGAGTGGTGACATCATGTATAGGTTCCTATGTCCCATCTGATGGTGGCACTCCTTCCTCTCTCCTGCATACACCACTGGCTCACACAGGGGATAACATGACTGGACAGCCTGAAAATAGGCGTTTACATCTTTTCTTCACATGTTAGCCACCATAGGCATTAGGTGGGGGGATTTTATAATATTTCAGTTAATGGGAGCTACATATGTCATGTTCACACTATAATACTAGTTGCAGCACCGTGCCGTAGGGGTCAATACACCAACGACACAGTGCTGCAACAAGTATTATAGTGTGAATATGACATACTGTATGTAGCTGCCATTAACTAAAATATTATGAAAACCTACTGGGTAGTGAGTCCTAATCACCAGTGCTGCAAGAAACCGCAACCTCATTGTGCAAATAAAGCACAGAAAATGTCATAGAACAATTCATCAAATGCAATAATTCTAAGATAGCCCTACTGGGTAGCGAATCCAAATCACCAGTGCTGCAAGAACACACAATATTGTGCAAATATATAAACAAACACATTTCATATAATAATCAATAAAAAACATCCAAAAACCATGGCTATGAATGGACTTTATGGCTAGGAATGGACTTTATGGCTAGGAATGGACTTTATGGCTAGGAATGGACTTTATGGCTAGGAATGGACTTTATGGCTATGGATGGACTTTATGGCTATGGATGGACTTTATGGCTATGGATGGACTTTATGGCTATGGATGGACTTTATGGCTATGGATGGACTTTATGGCTATGGATGGACTTTATGGCTATGGATGGACTTTATGGCTATGGATGGACTTTATGGCTATGGATGGACTTTATGGCTATGGATGGACTTTATGGCTAGGAATGGACTTTATGGCTAGGAATGGACTTTATGGCTAGGAATGGACTTTATGGCTATGAATGGACTTTATGGCTATGGATGGACTTTATGGCTATGGATGGACTTTATGGCTATGGATGGACTTTATGGCTATGGATGAACTTTATGGCTATGAATGGACTTTTTATTGATTATTATAGAAAATTAGTTTGTTTATTTATATATTTGAACAATTGTGTGTTTTTGCAGCACTGTGATTTGGATTCACTGAGAGAGAGGCAGAGAAAGACATTGGGATCAGAGAGACGGTGGAGCTGATGGCTATGAATGGACTTTATGGCTATGAATGGACTTTATGACTATGAATGGACTTTATGCCTATGGATGGACTTTATGCCTATGGATGGACTTTATGCCTATGGATGGACTTTATGCCTATGGATGGACTTTATGCCTATGGATGGACTTTATGCCTATGGATGGACTTTATGCCTATGGATGGACTTTATGCCTATGGATGGACTTTATGCCTATGGATGGACTTTATGCCTATGGATGGACTTTATGCCTATGGATGGACTTTATGCCTATGGATGGACTTTATGGCTATGGATGGACTTTATGGCTATGGATGGACTTTATGGCTATGGATGGACTTTATGGCTATGAATGGACTTTATGGCTATGAATGGACTTTTTATTGATTATTATTTAAAATATTTAATTTATATATTTGAACAATTGTGTGTTTTTGCAGCACTGGTGATTTGGATTCACTGAGAGAGAAGGCAGAGAAAGACATTGGGATCAGAGAGACGGTGGAGCTGAGGGAAAGGTGGGGGGGTGGGGGGGGGCTGAGAGAGGGCCTGAGGGGGAGATGAGAGAGACTGCTAGCCCACCTTCCATGCCAGTCTGTCTCCTTGATCTGGGGGTGCTTTGATCCTTCTAGCGTCTCCCTGGCAATGTGCGCCTCCTCACAAGTCCTCTGGGTCCTCAGTCAGCCTGTTCTCCGGGCCTCATGTTAGTGCGGAGAGGAAGTTCGAGCAATCCATGCCCTGGAGGCACGGGAGATGCTGCGTCCACCGCTTCTCATCTCTTGGGGGGGGGGGGGGGCTAGGTCAAGGAGGAACTTGGTGGAACTATTCTCCCCAGTCCAGGGCTCTCAGGCGGCCAGACTATCTGTCCTCAGCTCGGCCCCAAGCTGATCACCACCGTGATACGGATCCCCCAGCTGCCCACCCCACAAGAATGGCCACTGTTGCTGAACAACGTGGATTCTCCGGCATCATAAGTTTAACAAGAGTCCACACTCGTGACAGCGCCCCTCTAAATTTTGTGGGGCACATGTATTAATGCAAAATATTTTTTCAAAAGATTGTTTTTCCAGGAGAAGTAATTTTAATGATGCTTAACCACTTGTCTACCGGGTTCTTATATCCACTTCCTGCCCAGACCAATTTCCAGCTTTCAGCGCTCTCACACTTTGAATGACAATTACTCAGTCATGTAACACTGTACCCATATGAAATTTGTGTTCTTTTTTCACACAAATAGAGATTTAATTTGGTGGTATTTAATCACCACTGAGGCTTTTATTTTTATAGAATAAAAAAAAGACAGAAAATTTGGTTTTAAAAATGCATTTTTCTTAATTTCGGTTATAAAATTTAGAACATTTTGTAATTTTTCTTCATAAATTTGGGCCACAATTTATACTGCTAAATATCTTTGGTAAAAATAACCCAACTCAGTGGATATTATTTGGTCTGTGTGAAGGTTATAGTCTACAACAGGGATCCTCAAACTACGGCCCTCCAGCTGTTGCAGAACTACACATCCCATGAGGCATTGTAAAACTCTGACATTCACAGACATGACTAGGCATGATGGGAAATGTAGTTCCTGAACAACTGGAGGGCCGTAGTTTTGAAGACCCCTGGTCTACAATCTATGGTGCCAATCACTGAAAATTGATCACACCGATGTACTGAAGGCCGATCCCATTTCATGAGACCCGAACAAGCCAGGAAAGTACAAATACCCCCCAAATGACCCCTTTTTGGAAAGCAGATAATCCAAGGTATTTAGTAAGAGGCATATTGAGTTTTTTAGAAGTTGTCATTTTTTTCCCACAGTTATTTGTTACATAGTTAGTTAGGTTGAAAAAAGACACAAGGCCATCCAGTTCAACCACAAATAAAAAAAAAAAAATAATAATATCATACAATCCCATATACCCCATTCTATACCCACAGTTGATCCAGAGGAAGGCAAAAAACCACAGCAGAGCATGATCCAATTTGCTAAAGCAGGGGAAAAAAATTCCTTCCTGATCCCCTAGAGGCAATCGGATTTTCCCCGGATCAACTTTACCTTAAAATGTTGGTACCCAGTTATATTCTGTACATTTAGGAAAGTATCCAGGCCTTTCTTAAAGCAATCTACTGAGCTGGCCAGAACCACCGCTCGTGGGGG